>CM017559.1:7029165-7119165 GCA_007844125.1 Sinonovacula constricta
TGTAGGAATCAAGATCCATTCAACTTTATCCAGTAAATCCTGGATATACATACACAATAACTGACCCTTACTTTCACCTTAGCAGTGAACAGACAAAATGTAGTTTAAAAGCTTTGTATTTTTAAAGCTTATCCGCCCCCTACCCCCGCCCCCTCCCCGATCCATCCCTGTAATATGCATCTTCAACTAACATCTCAACTTTTACAGCATGTCCTAGTTTTTATAGGTCAAAAATAGCCACAAAGTTCTTCCTTCCTTTTGTATCTTTAGATTTAGAAAACATCAAACCACTTACTTTTAAGATTATTTTAGAGAGTCATCCTTGAAACCGCTCTGACGTCGATATCTATTTTAAGCAGAAACCGCTATCGAGCTTTTTTTACGGTTGGTAAGTGTTCAGATTCGTATTAATTAAACTATAGTATGTATAAATACCGGGATCAAAGTTTTGGTTTATACAAAAAATTGTACCCAAATTCCCCAAAGCAGTGGTTCGATATTATTATATGTATTTGAATTAGGCCATCTGTCAGATACCGTGTCACGGTTATTAAACCGTGTCAACTTTCTGAATGCATTGTCTGTCAATGCCATGATGATTTCAGTAAAAGTCTTTCCTCAGCAATGTTATTCTAACAGTACAAGTCCAAACGATCTGCGCACTTGTTTGGCTCGCACTCGTACTTGAAAAAAAGTCATCCATACTTAATAAAAAACACGTACATGTTACATTAAGATGAATGTTTTTTTTATATCTTTGTTGATACATTCAAAGTAGTTCATGGTGATATGCGGTTTAAAAACAACAACAACGACAACAACAACAGCAGCAGCAGCAACATCAACAACAACAACAACAACGACGACGACGACGACGACGACGACGATGACCATACAAGTATTGTTTCTTAAGACTGTCAATAATTCACTGAGATTTATTATGCCCAATTGGGGCAGGGGTGATAGCACATATTCGACGCCTTGTTTACATTGTTCAGACAAAGTTGTCCTTTAATGATCACAATTAATGACGGATACCTCAAGAGAGAAGACATATTTTTGTACGAGGTCGACACTCAACATAAATAATCTTTCAGTCAAAACGTTCCTATCCGTATCTTGCAACAATGACACAAATTGACATTGTATTACAATATACTGCCTGGAAAAGATACCATATAGCTTAAATACCACCCAAAATGTTCGATGTGATAGTGGTTTTGTGTTACACTTTCATATTTTTATCATGTCTTGTTTCAGTGTTCTTTTTATTATTACCCTTTATGATTCAACTTGCATGCCTATACCGTTTCACGCAGGTTCGCACACACACTCTCACGTACCCACGCAGGCGCGCGCACACACAATCTCGCACATGCCCACATAAACACACGCAAACAAACGCACACACGCACGCTCAAATAAACGCCACCGCGCTAGAACACACGCACACAAGCGCGCACATGCGAGCACACTCACTCACACATAAGCGCTACCGCAACAACATTTTTTTTGTATAACATTGTATAACATATGTTGCAAGATGTGATGCTTATTGTATATCAATTATGTTTTGTTACAACTAACCAGTAACCACTGCTTGGTACATGTGGATTGTTTTAACCAGTCATAAACTACTCTGAAAATACTTTTCAAACGAACAATGGGGTACGTATGGTGAAGGGAAATTGTCTCCCTTGTTAGTTAATATTCGAGGTATTCAAACAGTAAGTAGGTCCTTTTAGTTGGATTTCATGGACTCTTTGCCTGTTCTTTTGTAGACATTGCAATTACAAATAGTGACATGTCTTACTTTCGCATAAATATTATCTTAAAAGCAATTTCAATACTTATAGAGATGTGTTATTTAAAAAAGAAAATGGTGAGTTTTGATGATACTCAACCTTGGTATCACAAGAAAGGCAAAAAAAGTCAATATACTCTTCAAAGAGCACAAAAAAAACCGAGTACAGCAAATGGAAGGGCCATCTTGCTTTAGGGATTATTCAGGGAGATTTTTCATTAATGTCTCTTAAATTGAATGGTGAAAGACAAAAGAACGACTTTACAGGAAACGACAATCCTCATTATCTGCATACTGGATACATTTCTGACATTTTGTTATTTTCTTTTCATTCGAGCCTTCTGAATACTTGATATCGAGAACAAAAAATGTGTTAGAAAGAGGCACTTAATTTTGTAAAACCATCCAAATGCACTCATATGTACCTTTTATTGGTACATGTATATAGTTATAGGTTAGACAGATAGTAGAATCTACACATGGTTTATTAGCTTAAAACGAGTTGGTGCTTTTAAGTTTCGCTTCTTCAAGATAATAATATATGTTGAACGACTTACAATCGTCGGGAGCCACGTTCCTATCAACCGTCCTGCTTCATGGATACCGTCATCGTCGGACACCCACGACCGATCCATTCCGTTACTCTCTATTCATCGCCCGTGGGATATTAAGTTCACTTTTCACCGTTTCTGGTCATAATACTTCATCGGTGGCTTCATAATCCAATGAAGATTTCAGTCCAGTGTTTATACTATGCTTTATATAATGCTCGTTCTTTCATTTTTCGACAGACTTATTAAAATGGCGACGTCATTGTTATACTTTTAGTCTTCACGCTGTAAGCATTATTATGATAGGCCAATTCTTGTTCTATTCCGTTCGACATGACGACAGAAAATTTACCAATAAACCCACGGTCGACAAATTGTTTACAAATCGTATAATTTCATTGGCTGAATTCCGTGCCGTTTTGGACACGGAGCCAATCAAATGCTTCATGCATATATTTATGAGAACGAATTTTTTTCTTGCCAAGTAACCCACGGTATATGTAAGTAGTGATAACTGAAATTTGCCGTGATCCCGATATGTATTCATATATGTTATACAGCAAGGCTACTGTTATCCAATATTCATGCTCATTGAACTAAGTTTCACTGTTTGTGCAAACGTAAGATTATAAATGGACCAACAATGTTCGGGTCGTTTAATTTGAACCCCTCTGATTTGGCCGAAGTAGTTTTTCATCTTATATTTGACCTTGTTCTGTTTTTTCTGAAAGAATCCGTAAATTTCTTTCTGTCGCTGCAATAGTCGGCCGTTTTTTAGAATGGACTACGCCCGCAGTGCTTCCGATTTATAGCAATTGCGATTAAGTTTTTTATCCCGATTTTATAACTTATTTCTTATCTTTAAGTATGTTTTTATTTTGAATCTTTCTTGATTTAAAATAAAATAGTGTTCAAAGGTTATTGATTTTTTTTTAATTCAAAGATAAGCATACGTAGTCACTGTCTTCAGCATTAGAACAAAACAAATGAAAAAATACATAATGCGGTAAGGTCGCAATAACACATTCAATCGCTTATGATAACGTTTCTAGCAAGAAACTATTAACATGCACCATTCAATCAGAACCAAGTAACAGTTCAAATAAAATAACAAAATTATACGTTTCACACATTTGATAGTCGTGTACAGGTTCTCAAGGCTAACATAGCTTAGTAGCTTGGTCCATGAATTGTTTTGAATTCACGAGCTCTTGGGGCGCCCCTGGCGTAGTGGTAGAGTTGCCGATTTCAAACTCATCTGACTCTTAGTCTCTTATCGTTTATGTTTGAGTCCCTTTTAGGGCGAAGGACTTTGACGAATTTGCCTTAGTCACCCAGTCCTCTTTAAAATAGCCGGAGGAGGCCGCTGTAATTGTCATAATTGGTCTTTGCGATGTATTTAAAAACATAAACAAAACACCACATGACAATCAAGTCACCATTTTACACCTTATTTTTTAAATTACTGTAATGTGATACTACCATATTAATTAGTTTTCAATTATATAATAATAACAAGGATAATTTGTTAAGTTAAGGAAAAATAATAGCAATCCTTAGAATACTTTTAAAATAATAAGATTGTATAAAGACTAAACTATTGCGCCGTTTACTTACACTAAGTACAAAGAATAGCCTTGGGTGTGGAAAGAATGACAGTAATAATAACCCAAACGATACAATATACATTTTAGCACCGGGAAACAAGTAAAATTGCAATAAAGAGGCACAACTCGGTCCGTGATTGATGCATACGTCAGAATATAGTACGTCATATTACTATTCTAAAATTGGATTACTCTTACAAAAACAAGCCTTTTCATGCCTCATTTTACAAATAATACGAATTATATCTTTGTCAAGTTTGCATCTACCTTTGCGGTTTAATGTCAAAAAGTTATCAGGAGTTAGTCGACCTCATAATTTTATATGATTAACAACAACAATAAAACATCAACACAAATTAAAGAAAACACTTTTAACTTTAAACTAAACCTACTTTGTAGCAACTGAAAACAGTTTAAGAGCACAAGCTCTTAAAGGGATTCAACTCGTGAAATAAACAAGGGAACATGACAGAACGTGTTACCTCCATTGCTGCACTTTCCCCGATTCATTTAGCAAGGCACGTTTCTAAAGTTTAGACACAACGAATAATACGTAATAACATGTTCTAAATTTTTGTCTTCTTATATTTAACCATCGTCTTTTATAACCCTTGTATAGCCTCATTCTTAAAGTGCTGCTGTTGCTGCTTCTCAAGCCGCTGGCGATGCTGGTGTCAACAACATCATTTTCTCGTAATTGTGATGATGGCACACTTCATTTGTTTATGTTCATTAGATAAGATAATAAAGATAATATTTATTTTGAGTTAACAAGTAATATAAGCTCTAATGTGCTTTATTAAACCAAATTTTTCAGGAAATCAATATAGCTTAACCCTAACAGCTCCTAATCATTTTAACAAATAAAAGGTAATTTGCAGACAAAATGAAACATTAACAATCTTTACCACCACAAAAGAAACGTCACTTTTAAAAGTATTAAAATCTGTGGCTAGCAGTTTCTAGTCGTAAATTCCATAGAACTGGTGCAGCACACGTGAATAACCCTTGTCCATATGTTGTTGTTTTCATGCTTGGCACATGCAGAATCTTGTAATATCTTCATTTGTATTTATCTTCTTTCTTACTACTCTATCTTGTAACAAGGGAGTGCCAAGTTTCTTTAGACGTTGATATATAACAGCAAATATGAAGCGCGGGAAGTTTTGCTTAAGCCAACAATTCTTCATACAACATTTTTGTCTGCAAATATGAAGCGCTGGAAGTTTTGCTTTAGCCAACAGTTCTTCATACAACATTCTGTAATTATTATATACACATCTCAAGGCTCTTTCTTGTATCCGTCGGCTTGCGGATCGGGAGGGTCAAATCCCGGCCGGGTCAAACCAAACACTTTAAAGTTGGTGATAGTGGCTTCCCTCCTAACGCTCGGGGCTAAGAGGACAGCATTACGCCTGATACGTCGGTGAACCGGCCGGGTTCAGTCCCTGGGCACCTTATAATTGCCCCTGTACTATATATAATGATAGAAATGTCGCTGTACAGCATCGGCAAAATTGCCGGCTAATCCCATCCCATCCCACTTTCTTGTATCGTTTCTACTTTCCGTGTCCTCCATACTGAACAAAAATACCATGGTAAGGAGCAAAAATTAAAACAACTGCATGTCTATTCAAATGATTTTTTTAATTTGATCTTTTTAGGATATTCAGACTGCATGACTGCTTTTTGTTACACAAGCTTTTCTTTTAAATTTGAACGTCAAACTACAATTTGAACTCTTTTTTTATGATGGTAAAAATGAGGAGGAAGAAATCGGAAAAGGATAAGAAACAAGGTACGATTAAGAAAAGGAAAGAAAGAAACGGAAAAAGAAGACGACAATGAAAAAAGGACAGAAGATGATGATGGTAATGTGACGGCAATGATGATGATGGTAATGAGGATGATGATCATGATGGTGATGATAATGATGATGTTGATGATGATAGTGATGATGATAATGATGATGACGACGAAGAGGACGACAAAGACTATTACGATGATTGATGATGATGATAGTGGTGGTTTCATCTCCGTTTTAGGAAGGAAGTTTTCAGACGTTGACTTCCCGTCATAGGAAATGAACACTTTCTTTGTTTAGTGGATGCTTGACTACGAGAAGGCACTTGTCTATGATCGAATGTGTATGTACAGTGGTTGCTTGTCGATTTGTAGAAAGGATGTAATTGTCGCCTATTCACTTACTTTCTCTTCTCGGGAGAAAAACAACAAGCATATACTTAAATTTTAATTTGTAATTGCAATTTGGAACCGAGAACTCGTGCAACCAATAGCTTGACATACATATTATACACAAATAACCCACATAACCTATCTTCAAAATTTTTATTGATTAAAATGTAGTTTGATATACATAACTTTCCATAAAAAACATTGTTTGAACACCATTATTTAAAATATACATTCACTGAATTGTACTGTTAAAAATAATCGATGGTACGTGTCGGCTGACACAAAGCTGAACGTGACTCTTATATGTTACTATGTAACAACTACGGTCCCACCTTCTGTCTTCCTAAGGGAAAAACAAATTTCTTCTTATGCATTTTATTTAAGCGCTATATTACAGATTTTTCCAAATCCATCGTAGGCTTGTTTCATGTATTGGGTTAATAAAGCTTCGGTCAAGTCAGTTAACATAAGCTCTAAGCGGACCTGGTAGCGCAATCGGCAGAGAGTCGGTTCCAAGTTCAGGATGCCCGGATTCGATCCTGGGCCACGACATACCAAAGTCGTTAAACTGGTAGTGGCATTCCCTTGCTAACGCACAAGCGAATATAATGGTATTACCATGAATAGTTGGCTTAGTAATTTAAAGCTTATATATATATATGTGTTTTCACAACTATCACTGGTTGGTCTGGTGGGGGTGGGGGCGGTGCATCCCCCCATCGCCCCTGCACCCATCCCTAGACAATGGGTAATTCCAGCTGTACATAGGGGAAGGAGTCACGTAAACAAAGCGGAACAAATAATTTAAACTAGAAAATATTCAAAACGATCATCGAGCATGATCTAACAAATCATAGTTTAAAACCTCCTCGTCCCCAGGTTGGTCCATTATAAATTTTAAATTAAAATTGGATGTTTAAAATGAAGGAAATGGTCCAAAAAGATGCATAGGACTGCCTCAGCGCTTATCCCAAATGCAAGGACTATGAGCACCTCTTATACCGTCAGTAAAATCTCTCAGTCGTAAGGTCATACAACACGTATATCCAGATTATTATTATTATTTGCATAAAGCATAAAGCATTAAATGTGGTATTGGAGAGTTAACAATGCAATGCAAACAATATTTTTCCACGGAGTTTGGGAAATTCTGCATAATTTCTATATAAACTCATACATTTGTCTGAGTAAAGTTTATTTTGAACACAAGATAATTGTGAGACTGTACAAAAATAACTCTAAATGTTCATTCATTCTAAATCTTTAAACAAACACGAAAGTGATACTGTTCAAAATAGATACCCGCATGACGATATAACGCGATTTCAAAGGTAAGTTTTCAAGTGATATGCTTAGTTTGAAAATAGCTATCTCTGTATTGACGAGTGTGGTGTAATGCTTCACTTCTCACACAGATCTAGGGCATCAATAAACAGCATGTTACTGACTTCTTGTGGTAACAATGAATTATTTGGTTATTTGAGAACAAAAAAATCTGTTCCAAACTTTCGGTACCACCTTTTACGATGGAACTTGAGGTGGCATCAAACCTGCATAGAAGAATATACTTGTGATGGTTCTTTTTCGAATAAGTATACTGCAGCATAGCGAAACTTAACAGTAACATGGAGTAGGAAATGACATAAGAAAAACTATCAATTAAACCAGCAGTGCTGAAGAAAACAGTGTCCATGCCTCTTTAGTCATATATTTATACCACTGAAACAATCACTTTGTCCGTTCAGAATCCGGTGTTGATTTATAAAATTATCGGTTTTTAGCTTCACAGATGATCAATCCCAGGCTCCCTGATAGATATTAATGTGTTCACACATGGACTGTCGAAGCTTGATATCTACTTCATCATAAATTAATCTGTCCGGCCTGTTTTCGTTCAAAGTCGGGTGTTGCTATATATACCATTGCTCGGCTTCACCAGTTCATCCTCGGATCCCTGATAGATATCGATAGGTAGACCCATGGACTGTCGAAGTTTGATATCCACATCATCATAAATCACCGTGCCCACCTTATTTCCGGCTGTCCTGTGTCCACCTTTGGCTCCTACCCCATGCTGACTCTCCAGCATCATAACAGACTTTCTGAGGTTTTCAACCACACGTCGGTGTTTCTGTGGCATCACGCAACACAGGGCAATAGACACACCTACCAATATAATCAGGAATGCACCAGCAATAGAAGAAACAGTTATGAACATTTCTATACTGGTGTAATCAAATTGACTTTTAGTGTTAGTAATAGTATTATTTGTCTGTATTTCGACCTTCATATGGCATTTAACCGTAAATGCACTGTTTGCTGCTATTGAAGCTTGCAATCTGGAGTCTGACTTTTCAGACATCTCAGAAACAGTTATTTCAATACTAGACTTCTTGCCGGAAATCACAACATGTTCAGGAAAACGGTGTGATTTTTGAAAATCTAGGTTTAAAGAGGGCGATGTACCTGACATCCAAGCAAAACTGATATCCTTACTGAAGTAGCGGAGTTGTACATTGTTCCCCGTAATGTCTGCGCTACAGTTACATCTGATGTCTTGCCAATTTTTCACGTCCGGCGACCTGCGCCCGCCCTCATAGGCAATGTATACACTAGAGTTATGCGTTGCGTTTGGCTGAATAGTAACCGTCTCTTCCTCTTGATGACATAATGTCACGACAATTGTCGAGCGGACCGAAACAGAAAACACAAAAATTGTGAGTATACCCACCAGATAAGCCATACTTGTGATTTTAAATGTATCAAAAGCCGTTAATTATAAGATAACAACAGTACAATAAGCTTCTTTTTCAAAACGTTAACCACTCATTGCCAAAAATATTTTCAGTTTTGAGTTTTTTTATATAGCTTTCTATATAAAACAGATTTTGTCCGTGGATGTTTTCTATTAAAAATAAATCGAATGGTGGTTCAACAAGGTGAAGTGGCTGCAATTTGTACATCCATTTTTGCTGCAAGCACTTTGGATACATCATTCATTGGTACATCCTAAACTCGCTGTCCACAATTTGCTAGCTTTACTTTTTACTTTTATACTTCAGGAGAAAGAACACTGTCATATTAAATCCAAAATTTATGACATTTCGTAGTGAGAAGTCTGTATAAATTTATCTTTCATCTAACACATGTCTTCTGCGATTTTATTTCAAACACAATTCTCCGTATCAACATGCGAAAAACTCATTTTTAAGTCTCTTTATAAATTTCACAAATTTTGTAGCGACATCTCATTTTCTGTTAATCTAAGAGAGTTGTCTCAACGTTTGCCTTTATTCATTAAACAGTAAACATTCGAACAACTGAGACATGAGCACTTGATTGCATGGCGTATAAATCCTCTTTGAAATAAGAAGTTATACTTTTATAACACTGCATATTAGCGATATAGCACCATGAAAATGTTGCACATACGTTCAGACGCAGTCATCTCGCAAAGTTGATGTGCGCATATAAAAACAAAAGCAAATCCTGTTATAGATGGATGAGTCACTAATTGTCCATTTCTTGAATTGTTACTACTAAGTAATCATGAGTGAAGATAAGTAGTCAGACATTTTGTCGAGAGCATGTTATTGTTCGATGGTCCAGTTTCACCAAAGTATCTAATTTACAGCTAAATGAACTTACTCTGCTCTACCACATAATACAGAGTTTTTTTTTCTACCAACAGAAAATTATACAATAAGCATTGGTAAAATATAAGTAGCTAATATTGCGGAACCTGGTCGGATAGTTTTTGGCGGGATTCTGATCTACACGTTATGCATATGCTTGATCAGATTGTTTTCAGCAGGTATAGTTTATTGGGTTTATCTTCCCACCATCAGTATTTCAATTATCCATTTGAAGCAGATATAGTGCTGCTTTCATGGTGTATAGTATGCTGTGAACACATGGCATTATATCATACCCAGTCACTTCATCCTGACACCACGCGAAGTCGTGTATCTACCCTTATATTTGCTTGAACGTTACAAGGGAGCTATACCACTACTATTTTAACGACTTTGGCATGTCGTGGCCCGGGATCGAACCCTGTGCCTCCCGAACCTGGAGCCGGAGTCTACTGATTGGATAGTTTGGCTCATTGTTCAAAATTAAAGAAAATGTCCAATAATGTTTTAGGTTAATGTTCGCATTTTAAGCACCCAAGTTGGTCCTTTTTTCCGACTTACAGTTCCAAAGAGGTTACTGATGGGTTTACTCTATTTGTTGAATGGCTTGTCACAGATTTGTTCTTACTTTTACATTTTACTTGCATATAAATGCCATTTCCCAGTGCCCTTTTAAATTTTGATATATGTTGAAATGGTCATATAACTGTTTCCAATTAATGGGGGTACATTGGTGATATGGAAATTGTCTCCCTTGTTAGTTAATATCCGATGTATTCCGAAAAGTAAGTATTTCATTTAGTTTGAATTCTTTGACTTTATCGCCTAGTCTTTTGTAGATATTGCTATTAAACAGTAAATTTTCTTACTTTTGCATAAATATAAGCTTAATATCCATTTAAATACTTATAGAGATATATCATTTAAAAATGTAAATGGAAGTATTTGTTGATGATGGTTAACCTGGGTATCACAAGAAAAGCAGAAAAGTCCGCATACACCCCACAGAGCACAAGCATAAAACAAATTGAAATTATCTCTACTTGCAGTTAGGGATCATTCAGGGGAAACTATTCATTAACGTATCTCATTATTTATTGCATTTATGCCAGAGTTGTAACATCAAACTGCGGATTCGTTATTTATCCTTCTGAAGTCTTTTGTTATATTTTCGCATTTTAAACCTAATCAGTGTTTGACCTTAAAAAGAAAACCTTCGACATATCCTTAAACTGTTCTAATTTTTTAACTTCCGTTTCTTCACTTTCCTTCTGTAGAGTAAATAAATCCAAGGCCCCAGTTTTTCGTAAATCTCCTCTTTTCTTAGACAGGCTTCAACATACTCAATAAGAATATATGACAAAGTCCTATAAGCATTCAAACATATACCAACATTTGAAAATGCACATGACAAAGGTACTCACATGCAAGCCAAATGTAAAAGTAATAACAAATCTGTGATGAGTCATTTAACAAAAAGAGCAAACCCAACAGTTAGCGCCTTGGAACGGTCAGTCGGCAAAAGGGACCGACTGGGGTGCTTAAACCGGATTACAGAACTCTAACCTCGCACTTGCGCGGGGTGGGGGTCTCAAATACGAGATGAAAGAAACCCCGATCTATTTGAACAACAACAAGTCCAAGCGCTGACGTTTTCTTTGATAAAGTTGTGACGTCATTGAAAAATAATGTCCACATAATATTTACAAGAGATAGGAGTATTATTTCTATTAGAAGAACTACACAAAATTGTTGATTGTAAATGAAATTAATTTGTTAAATGTTTTGGACAGTTTTATTTTAGATTGATCTGCTTTCTTAATATTTTAGAAGCTTATTTGCTACTGATATGTAAGGGGTCCTTGGTCGAATAACATTATTTCGTGGGATCACAGTTTTAATGAAGTTTAAAGATTTTGTTTGCATTTAGTTATTAGTTAAACATCAAACAGCCTTCTCCCTAACTCGACTGAAAAGTCACTTCCTTCCGCCCGGAAAATCGAAACAATTCTGACTTTCATGTCATTGTTTTATTCACAGTCGTGATCTTGAACCATGTTAGCTTTGCCATTATCTCTTTCACATCTGCAAGGAAGCTATAATTTGCCAACTTGCTTGCATATACTATGGAAGGGCCTTCTCGTGGCTTATCAATCAATCAATTATCCACTTACTGGTGGCAAGCATTTCGAATTTATGTGTGTTATTACTTAAAAGTGGTATGAAACAGTTTACCTATATAAAATACACTAAAACCATACCTCTGTTTTAAGGGAAATTGGGCATAATTCCTGCATAACCTAAAGCTTTAGTCTAAACAAATCGATTTTAATCCTAAAATATAAACAAACGTGGTGATTATATAAGTAAACAAGAGAGTAATTCAAAATAAATATAGGTGAGAGTGACATACACATGGTAATAGAATATGTTGACATGTATGTTAAATAACATGTATTACTTACGTAATGAATACTTCCTAGCAATATTTTAATTATTTAAAGAAATTCTATCTTTAAATTCATGTTTACAGTCAAAATACATTAAATATATAAATCAGAAGAACATCCTCAAATAAACACTTGCTATCGGTGTTGATAAAATAAAATAGACCGAGACATACAAATTTCGTAATTATAAAAACATCAACTTCAGTAACATATACATTTAAAAAACCGCAATAAATGGACATCAAGAATCCGTAATTATTTGGCTAACAAATTAAATACGACGTTAAAACGCAGTTAATGACTTTCTAATTATAAACGAAAACATGCGTAATAAAGACCTATCACAATGAAAACAAGCATTGATTGTTGTGATGAAACCAATTTACTCAAATTGACGAGACAATGGATTCAGGAAAATAATTTTCTTATTTCTTTTTGTTCCACTACAGGAGTCATTGTATTCTTGTTCAATTACAATAATGCAAAACAGAAAAGAATTCCACACATTCTTGGGAATCCTGCGGCAAGTTAAATTCTACTTTTTAAATTTTTCTTACGGTATTTATTCTAATCGAATGATGCGTGCTTATTTCGCATATGTCTAGATCAAAATGATTGGCTGCCGGGAAAGCAAAACTCCCGGAATATTATTATCTTTAACATACTTATCATTTAAACGACATACATCAGTTTTGGTGATTTTGGTACAGATAACTAAAAGTTTACCCCCTGGGTATTTGGTATATCCGTCAATTCCGTACTATGGCAGCCTACACATGGCGCTGGGAAGTGATATTATTTACTCGATTAACCCTCGCAGGTACCCATTTATACACCTGGGTGGAGTTGAACAATTTGAGGTAAATTTCTTGCTCAAAGACCTGACCGCGATTCGAACCACGGACCCCGTGCGTCCTACCACTGGGCTATTCCGCTCCTAATGATACTTTACCAGTGTAGATAAAGACAGATAATACTTTAACGCAAGACGAAGTCGTTGCGAAGGTGAGACGGGGAACCTACCTCAATAAATATTATTTTTACAGTTAACTTACTTGTTGTTTTTTTTAAATTTTATTTTGCTTTATTTGTAACAAGATTTGGTTTCTCAAAGTATCAATATACAGAAGAGACAAAATTGGGACGCCAGGATTGAAGCAACAAAATAACGATTTCGAATAAACTTGAACTATTTTGCCATTTATTTTTATTTTATTTCAAAGTCTCTATTAATTGAAACCAAATCTTAAAACATATACAAATGACATAAAATATCAACCAGAAAATATCATTGCATGATTATATAAAAATATAAATGGGAAAATTATGCTCCTTCAAACTAATTTGTGGATACTGGGAAAGATTGATTTTCGAAGAACTAATGATAGTCTTGCCTGTATTGGCGGATCCAGAAAATGTGTGTGTATGTATGTCTGGGGGTATCAGTCAAGATCCATTCAACTTTATCGCAGTAAATACCAGGTATATATACACAGAAAAGGACCCTAACTTCCATCTAAGCAGTCAACCGACTTCCCTGCTTGCCTCCTCAGGCAAGTAATGTCAAAACTGATTAAAACTGAGTAGAAGTATAGATTGAAAACACGTTTTAGATTACTCACTGTTTTACCGCGAGGGTATAAATGTCAAGGCCATACGAAAACATCTCACTCAACAATCTACGGAGACATTTATACATAGACTAGTCAATTCCCACATTGGATTTGGTAATTGTTTATTCGTTGGTATCCCGGATTATCACATAAACAAACTACAGCTGATCCAAAATTATGCCACAAGAGTTACCTTGGAAGTGTCATATGATAAGCCAAGTACGGACTTTTAGAACAATTACATAAGTTACCTTTAAAATGCAGAGTTAGGTTTAAAATCCTGGTGATTGTCTTCCGTGTCATCAAGGGCACAGCCCTCGCATCCTTGAGGGAGATGTTTACTCTATTTCAAGGGAAGTACCAGTTACTTTCCAAAATTGAACAGTGTTTTATTATGTCTATACTGGCAGTGGTCGGTCAAAGTGGTGGAATGCCATTCCTAGATGTTTAGAAAATATCTAAATATTAGAATATATAGTGGGGTTTTATGCTTCACTGTGCACACAGATCTGTAGCATCAATGAACATCAGTTTGCAGGACCTTTACAACTAGCAATGACTTACTTGGTTATTGAAGAAAAAGACGTTTGGTCAAAACTGTCGGATACCATTGTCACACCTTAAACAAGCAAATTAGTTATTGTAACTTGAAAACATCATGCGCTAGGCTGTTAATCTAAAATATGAAGCATTGCATCACAATCGTCATGACAAGCATGTACATTGTATTTTCTATCTGAGCCACGCATCACGGTTACTATTTTTAATCAAGAAAATGCACGATATGTAAAATATTATCTAAAGTAAAAACTGAGTTAATTGCAAAATACACCAACATTTGACTTCAGTGGTGAGTTAAGCGAAAGTCTTGATAAATTTTAACATTTCCTTTCAATTGTAAAAGCTTCTTCAAATCTTTTCGAAAAGTCGATAACAAAAAAAATACACAGCGAAGTTGAGACTGCTATTAGGATACATTAGGATGTTTCCGGTGAAATACTTCAGCTCGAAGAAAACCGGAAGTTCAAATAATTCCTCTTTGGCACTCCACAAGATGGCGTACAAATCCATGATACAAATGGGCGCTGAGGACAGGCAATGTTATGTGCTGATGCCGACAACGTTTAAGAGAACCATTATGGCTTATTTTTTTACGAAATTTTCCTCGCATGCTTGTTCCTGTAGTTTGGTCTTCTCGCAAGCCCAGAGAGAATCACTATATCACAGAAAACAAACTGAATAATAAACGACATCATCGCACTGAGAATAAGCTCGACTTCAAACGCGTACTTGTCGAGAAATGAATCTTTGGCCAGATAGGGAATATTTTCTCCATCGACAACTCCGCCAGCACAAAAACCTTTCTCGCAAGTTCAATTGTATCCTGGGGACTCATTCAAATGCGTTTTGCAATCTGACATTGGCAAAGATAATAGGTTTTGTTCTAAAAGGTAGATATCGGCTATGCCCATCCAGAAAATTGTGACGACAGTTAGGGCAGTTCTTTAAGACAGATTGGACTTGGAAGAGTAAAATTTTAAATTAAATGCCACACATAACATCTTCTCTATTGCTACACAGACCATTAGCCATAGCGACAAATGGACCACACTGATGAATACGGAAGCACTTTAAGAGCGGATTTAGAGCGCGGAGCTTAATTTCAATAGGTGGCAAATACATCAAAAGTTCGAAACCGGGAACAATCAGAATGATTATGTCACAAAGGGCAAGAGCAATCGGAACACCTCGGATAATTCACGAATTTTGAAGGTTGGTGTCATTCATTGGGAAGTCGGAGCCCGTGTGGAAAACGATGACTGCAAGCGTTTCGTGGTCTACGCGAAACTAATTAAATCAAATTATCTAATTAACTATAGAGTCAGTGTTTTTACCAGGGGGTAGTCCGAGGGGGGCTCGCCTCACTTCCCGCCCAGCTGGCCTGGAATTTATCTCGACTATGTTCCTTCAGAAAAGACCTGACAATTTTGTAGAGACCGTGTAGAGATAATCACCGTATCTCGGGCCCAAGGCTGTCAATGTACCTAGCCGCCCAAGCCCTAAGGTCACTCGGGCCCCACTGCTGCTAGCCAGAACCTTGAAGCTATAGGCTCGTGTACATCATCCGCTGTGTTTATAGCATCCGCTGTGTTTAGTATTCGCTGTCAACTTTCCGACTGATAAGATTTATCGGCACTCCCCAGCGGTGATGAAGATTCACGGCGTTAGCGGAACTGTGGATTGTTTTTCACCTTGCATCCCAATCAAGGTACGCATTCGACTTTCAGTGCTATTAAAGTTTTTCAGGTGATGAACAAATGGTTAAAAGATACGAACAGGTTTTTTTGGTGGGGGATGAATTACGACAATATATTGAGGTCACAACTATTTATTGACTAATTAACCCCGGAGCACGTTAAATAGAAAAACTTTGGTATATGATGCTATTTGAAAATTCTGCCAATGCAGTCGCTATAAAATTCATTCGGACTAGCTTTGCGTCAACATTTGTAAGTAGGTCAAAAGTGAGGTAAGACAGCTACGCCGAAAAAACAACAACAACAACACAGCATAAGCATATAATCAAGACTGAATAGCATTACAGATTTAACATGGGAAAATCGTAATAGTAATTAAATTGGTGTTTGGAGTCATATTATGAGGAGAAATAAGTTCAGATAACCAAATGTTAACTGTTATTCTATTTCATAAAAGTTGTCTCTCTTTGGCCATTAGATGGTATTTGCTCCATGGTCGAATGCGACCCAACTTTAAAAAGAAAAATAAACCTTTCTAAGATGCCACCTGGCAGTGTAAAATACCCATTAAACAAGTTGCAGCAGCTCTTATTGTAAAACATATTTTTTTTAAAGCAGCGGAAGAAATCTTAAAATAAGCGAAACAAAAAATGCTTACCAATGTTACCTCAGTCACATCACCGTATCGATGACCATTGAATAAGTCGTACGATTATTACAGCTCATAGACCTTTGCAAAATTCGCTCGAGCTCTCATTGTTTTGTCTGTAGTCACATTAGATTCGAAACAAGTTAGATTTCCGGAAATCGCAAAACATCATACGGAGATTGCACGATACACCAAATGGTCATGTCTTATATAACAATGGTTGTTGTATTGCTATGATGGTCTGTGTGGTGTATACGGTCTAATGAAAATATGGCAAATCAACTCTTTGTATATTAGTAAACACTGTTCCAGAATGTAAAACTTGAATCTTAAGTCTTCCAGAACATGCTAAAAGTCTCCATATTTGGCAAAACATTAAATGACCAAGACATATCAAGTACATATGTAAAAAACAGTGTCCTATAGCAGGACAGTCTTCAACTTGGGTAACTCTTATATAACAGTTGAAACACACACACACAGGCCGTTCGCACTTGGCAATCTGATCCCAATTCCATAACCTTAACCACTTTCACAAGAACACTTCAGTGGACTATTTGGTTGCGAATAGATAATCTTACTATGTTAACATGCAGTCCGTACATCAAAGGCCGTACCGGGAAGCATTCCTAGCTACTTACTTAAGTATGAAAATGTAAGGGCTTACCGATAATCTATGTAAATCTACAAAATGCATTGAAGGTTTTGACATTTTAATAATAAAAGAAACCCCTCTTTTTCTGCAATGTTTTGTCTAAAAGTTACACACAAAAACAAATATGAAATACTTAAAAATAAATAACAAGAAAGAACGCCGTTAACCGAATGATAACTCGTATTTCATCAGGGTTATGAAAGTCCATAAACCAGACTTTCCACATGTGCATATTTCAGTGAGCATTCCATATATAGGCGTCGTACTCCAGCGCGTCGCCAATAACACCAACCCGCACATCAAATAAGCTTGTAAATAAATTAAAAATGCTTTAGGCAAGTTTATCTTGTCTTAGCCTTTATTTGCATTAGTTCTAAGAGATAGACATAGGGAAGAATCACTAGACTGCTTCGTTATAATTTGGGAATAAAATCTGATTTGCAATCGACGAGAACGCTGACAGTACTCAAATGACGTCGAGACACATGTCACAAAGCAGTTTTTTATTACACGCATGTTTGTGTCTTAAGTATCCATACTTATATTGTCTTAGCATTAGGATGATGCGAACTGCAGTACGATTGTTATTTTGTAAGTAATGAACTGTAGACATGAAAATTCTTAAGTTTGCTACACATCATATCGAACTTTTACCGGAACTGGCAGCGCAGTCGGTGGAGCGTCTGCTCCAGGTATGGGATGCCCCGGGTTTGATCCCGGGCCGCGACATACCAAAGTCGTTAAAACGGTATTGGTAAGCGCTCTTGCTAACGCTTAAGCAAATAAAATGGTGGTGCCACAACTGGTTGTCCCGGTGTCAGGATAATTTGACTGGGTGTGGTATCATGCCAGGTGTTCAAGGTATGCTATACACAGTGAAGGCAGCACCATATCTGCTTCAAGTGGACACCGTCTCCAGATAACTAAAATACTGTTGGTGGGACGATAAAACTAATAAACAAACACATCATATCACAATTGCAGGCCTGCAGTGCCATCGATATGACTTTCAACGATGGTAGCACTTCTTTTTGAGTTCCATACATGTGTTGGACTTGCTTGTTAGTAAATTTCCATAGTGACCACCATTATCTCCCTGTTGTGATAACTTACCATTTGTAACATTTCATAAGTGTATTATTCTTTACTTTCACATGAACAGGATGTACAACCATTTTCAGCTCATCGATGGTGATTATTGATTCAATAATTTAACTTCATTTACAATCTAGAATTTGGTGTGGTTCTACTCACAGAAACAATACTTTTCCCCTTGGCAAAATACGATGTGGACATTATTTTCAAATATGTCATTACTTTCTTTTTAATTGTCACAAGTACTAAGCTCTAAGAATACGCCATCACTTGAACAGTTTTTTTTTCAAAGATATCTTTTTTATTTTCACTGCTTTATAAATGTTGAGTAAATTGATGAGAGACTGCGTCTTATCTGAACCTTACCTTTGTCTTGTTTTTTTTTTTAAAAAAAACAAACCCACATATATATGTTGCAAAATGGATAAGACAATTTTGCACATTTTCGTTTACATGATCGCATTTATGTAGCATAAGCAGTGAAAAGTCACCACATGCATGCATCTTTGTTGTTATTACATCCATACACGCTACTAAGATCCATAAAACTTATCCTCTGATCTTATTTGAAATTCAGGTAAAATATTTTAAGTTTACTTAAAATAATTAAGCAGAGATTATTAAAGCACGCAAGCTCAATGCTTAATAAGCTCGAGTTTTATATGACAAATCTCAGTCCAAGCGAAGAAATAAATTCAGTGGTTAATCAGCTTATAGTGTTTAGTAAACAGTTTCAGACTTGCTAGTCTACATCTATCATCGAATGTGCTAAAGAAATGCAGATTTCTGTCTGACTGCCTGCCTGCCTGCATGTCTGTCTGCCTGTCTGTTTGTCTGTCTGTCTGTTTGCCCTGCCCTGCCCTGCCCTGATCTGCCCTGCCTTGGCCCTGCCCTGCCATGTATATAATGTGTGTCTATGCATGCATTCTGAAACATCGTTTTGACGCTGTGAACTCACAGTCTATAGCTTGTGCAACCTCATACCTAGGGCCTTTTGTCATGCATCATAATATGTTTGAAAGAACATATTTCATACACACATACAAATATTAAAACTTACTTCATTAAGACCTAAATTTCCAAATACACGATGCCAAAAAATGCACTTATAAACACATAAACACGGAACTTATCTTTTGTCTACAAGTGGTATGTTGGACTCAATTTTCAACTCAATCATCTGCATTCACCAAATAATAAGCGATTAACCAAACGAAAAAACCAGCAGACGAACATGTAAAACGATTATTCTAATATTCTAAAGATTACAAAATATTTTTTTTATTGGAACACACACCTCACATTGTATCATTGAAAATGTTGTGATATCACAAGTTTATTGTGTTTTGGGTATGGTTTATAGTTTACTTCAATGTACTCTAACAGCTTTGCAATGTTTCAAGAACAGCTTCTTTTAGGAAAAATGAAAGTGCGCGTCGTTGGTCTTCTAAATAGTGTCTTGGCGTCTTTATTTCTTGTAGATCTCACAAGCATCTGAAATTCTATGCAGTCCATGTTTCTGACACTGCGGAAAAGACCACTTTTATTCAGTGCCATGTTTGCACTTCTGGCGTATTGATATACAGAAGGGTAGTATAATTAATTTCAGTCCCAAGCCGCGTAGGTGTAAGTCCTGGTCGGGTCGAAAAAGCTCATGTTGAGAAATCTTTCGGCTGACGTAAGGTGTGTCGCTAGTTATTTTTCTCGGGTGTTCTTACACTAATATTCAGCCGGACGTCGCCGATATGACCACATTTGTGTTGGTGTGATGTAACAAAAATGTTAACAAACACATCAACAAAAACCGCTATCTCCACATTAAAAAAATGTACACGTTAGCATTTATTTCAGAATTGCATCATCAAGAGCACAGCGCAATGAAATCGATGTTAAGGTCGTAACATTTCATAAAGAAACAACTGAATAAAACAAGAAACCCGACAAATTATATATATTATTTTTAAACTAATTCTTAATTGTGAAATCTAATTTTATCATTTGACTTATTAATGAATGAGAAGATATAGTGCTTGGGATTTTAATTCCCGATGCAGGTGCTTACTGTTAGTTGTCTCACTTTGATGGGATATTTTTTATTTACACTGTTTGTTTGATAGAAAAGCCTTCAGGGAGTGGGAGGTTGGAGCGCTCCACAAACATGGTTTAAGCATCCCACTCGGTCCTTTCGCCAACTGGCCGTTCCAAGGCGGTAACTGCTAGTTCTACTTTGTGTATGTTATTTCTCGTCTCTCTGTCACTTTTACATTTACTCTGTTTGAAAAAAAAAAATGTCTGTGCTAATTCTTATATGACCTTTTCTTTTTTAAACCAATTTCCCTTCTTAATGTTGAAAAAAAAGGAATTTCTACGAAACTCTTCCCCGATTTTTGACAGTGTTGCAACAAACTGCACATGTTTTTGTGTAAAGTAGACCAACCATTTAAAACACGTACTTTTAACCTGACTAATTAAAAACCATTTATAAATAAGGAAATATGACAAAGTGCTAATATTATTGCAATATAAATGCATATTAAAATTTGAAAAGGCACAGGGTAAAGGTATTCCCATGCCAGTGAACCGTAAAACTTACTACAAAACGAGACATTACACAAAATAGAGCAGATCCAACAGTTATCGCCTTGGAATGGTCAGACGTCAAAAATACCATTCTGGGAGCCAGTCATTTCAAATTCACGAGACGAGAATAAAAAGGAAATATATTTATGTTCAGCTTAGTAAAGCTTTGGCTAAGAATGTAAGGTATGTACAGGAAATATAATACATTAACATGAGGCATTAACTCTTCACACGCTATTTTGATAATTAGTAAATTTAAACAAACTCAATTGATTCTCTGATTTAATTAAACCGCCCATATAAAAAACCGAAATGTGAAAATAATGAATATCTATTTCTGGAATGGACATTTACTTACAGATCTTATTATCATTATGAATAAACTTGCACAAATTTGCTCCTGGAAAAAACAATATTATTCATGTTCGTCATTTTTCCATGTTTAAGTAACTTGGAGATTACATTGCAATGTAGAAACGTCTTTCGCCCTGCTAGATAAAAGACGTTTATAAAACACTTCTAAAGTTTGAAGTCTCAATTTTTTTTACTCTTCTTGAAATAGAAGAGAAGGTATTTTAATATCTTGCATAGTATATTGTATACCGAATTGACCTACATTTTAAGTAAAACAATATTATAATACACATAATGATAGGATGATGATAATGCTGTATTAACGTATTTATATATAAACCAATTTTAACCAGAATATTTCTTCTTTTAATGAAAACTCGTATTTACCAACCAAGAGAGAGAAACAAATGACAGACACTATTTTGCAATGTATACAGTCATTGAAATCTCTGTAAAACCGGCTGAAGCACCCCACTTGATCCCTTTTGTCGACTGACCGTTCCAAGCTGTAACTGTTGGGTTTGCTTTTTGTCTTTAATGATTCATCACAAATTTATTGTTACTTTTACATTTGACTTGGATATGAATACCCATGTCCTGTGCCTTTTCAAATATGTGTATGCGTTGCAATGCTCATAGGACTTTATCACAATTCCTTATATTTTAATTTCCTATATGAAGACATCCTACTTTGAAAAACGGTTGTAGGCTAGACTTGTAAATCAACTCGCGCTGGATAATTTTATGACAACCGACCTAATACTATATTCTCATGTCGCACCGGAACTCTCCCCCGGAACTTTCGCCCCGTTCAAAATTACTCCAAGTCACTGATTTACATAATGCTTTTGTCCAATTAGTTCTGTCTCAAACTTTGTCTGAAACGTTATTTCCTTTATTTTAAAAGATAATCTGAAGCAATTTGAAGATTGGCCAATTAATGTTTTGGGAACATTGTCTGGTTTGCAATAATTTAACTGCCAACAGAAAAAAATGTGAGATCGATTATTGACATTACTGATGTGTATTACTGGAGGATGTTATATATGCATTGTAACAACTATTACTCTGAGTTTAGCAATAACATGCTATTTTATAAACGAATGCAGTTTTATCGTTTTTTCATAAAACATATTTAATAAAGGTTGCTACCAATAATTTCACAATCAAACGTCGCCAGTGCCATCCGGGTGACTTTTAGGTTGTTTAAGCTTTTATCTACTGTACATATTGTACTTATGTTAGTTGTTTATTTTATTACAAGTTATTTTATCTATATCTGTTAGTTGTCTTACTTTGAATGGAAATTTTTATTTACACTGTTTGATAGAAAAAAACTTTCAGGAAGTGCGAGGTTGGCGCGCTCCACAAATCAGGTTTAGGCACACTAGTCGGTCCTTTTGCCGACTGACAGTTCCAAGGCGGTAACTGCTGGTTTTTCCTTTTGTGTGTTATGTCTCGTCTCTGTGTTTTTGTCACATGTCCATTTACCGTGTTTGCCTTTGTCTAGAGATAGTCTAGATTTAACTATCTGTGACAATTTTGATATGACCTTTTCTCATTTTCCTATTATTTCAAAGATAATGACAGTAACAATTAATCTGTTGTTCTATTTGATCGCAATTCGAATGTATTGTTGTTAAGATTAAAAATGTCATCATGATTTTTCTAATCACGTTTTAATGCTCCATGTAATACTTATTTAGATGTATTATTATTTCTTTACTCACTGGCTCATAATGAAAACTTAAATATGTCTGTCAATGCAAGTTTTAAAAGAACACGCAAGAAGCTAATTGGTAAAATGTGAAGTAACGTGAAATCCGACTGAGATGATCAGTGTCCCGAACTGTTTACACATGTATAATAAGAAATAAGAACACTACATATGTTGTTAACGGTTTAGCTTTTATATTTTAAAATCGTAGTTTGATAGACGAACGTTGAAAAAGAAAGACTGAGACTCTGGCGGAAAGAAACTAAACAAGCGGCTTAATTATTGAACATAAAAAGTTATGTTGGGTATACTGAAAATCGACTGATTGTCAGTATTTTACATTTACCCTGTTTGCCTTTGTCTAGGGGTAGATCAGATTGAAATATCTGTGGTAATTCTTCTTGACCTTTTCTTACTGGAGGGAGGGATTAAATATGGCGGTCAGTGGACGTGTTTTTGCTTGAGCAGTCGAAAAGTGTTTTAAATTTTTGAATTTAAGGGCACAAAAAAAAATTTGTTTTTCTCAATTGAGTGTTTAATTAGTAATAAAAGTAAGGATTTCAGTTCTGTGTTATAAAAGGGATTATATTTTGTGTGGTTTGGACGTATGTCAGTATGTATCAGTTTTGGCGGGAGTTCTAAACAAAGGAACAAAGGAACATAAAAATGGATGTGACAAGGCAAGATTTTATTAACTCTTCAATTGACAATAAACTTACTCGCATGTTCGATAAATTACGATGCATAAAACGTGACCAAGCCAACATAAATAATGGTTTAGAATCATTTGAAAAGGCATTTACATGCATGGGTCAAAAACTCGGACATGTGGCATCGGTAACCAATTCACAAACAGAACTATTAAAACACTTGCGTATAAAGGAATTGATCTGGAAGCTAGATCCCGTAGGAAGAATTTAATATCCAGAGGAATATAAGAAAACAAAGAGAAGAGCTGCTTTCAAATTATTCGAGATTTCCTCTCAGACCATTTAGACATTGAGGAAGATCTATATCTAGCAAGAGCGCATAGGTTGTGCCGAATTTCCGCACAAACACGCTCTCAACGAAGGCCTATAATTGTCAATTTCAGAGACTTTAGTGACACAGAATACATCATGAGTAGAGTTAACATGCTGAAAGGGACAGGATTCTCAGTTGACTACGACCACCCAAAGGAAATTCAGGCTGCTCGGTCAAAACTGTGGCTTTTATACAAAGAATTTTGACAGGAAAACCCGGGCGCCAAGATTACTATCACTTATCCTGCAAAGTTATTACACAATGGTCGCTTAATTAAAGATGAACTTCCCGAATGGTCAAAATATATAAATGCCAGTAGACTTGTTACATTAGAAAATGTGGATGTTGACCTTGACAGATTTGGGCAATAGTACAGTGTCATATTTTCATAGGTCCCGAGCTAAACAAATGGAGTACACATCCAATGCGCAAACAGTCACTGACAGTAACCTCTCTAGTCAGTTTCCCACAAGTCTTATCATAGGGTCACAAGTTAGTACGCCACAATTCCAATACCAGGGGACTGCATTTCCAGATCTAGTTCATCCCATGTTTCATGGCCCGGTACTGACGTGCCCAAATCCTGCTTATTTACATCATTCAGCTGTATCAGAGGATAACCAGTCAGATTTCAACAACACAATGCAGATACCTCCTGAGTCTACTTCTCCACTACTAGTTAACCAGCAGCCACCATCTACGGCAGACAGCATTATAGTAGATCCTAATGTACATTCTGTCTTGTCACAGCAACAACCTGCTGAAAACGGGTACAATTCACTTAGCACTTGTATACAGACTGCAAGAGTGTCAGCAGTGTCTGTGCTTGATCGCAATTAGATTCATGTCTTGTCTACAGATAGTGTCTCTACAGTACGCGGACGTCCGAAGGTTGCACGTGGATTTACTAAAAGAGAATAAATAGCAAACAATGTTACACGACGTACCGAAAACAGTGCCGTACGAACAGTGCCGTACGAGGCACATGAGCCGACCGATAATGGACCCAGTTAAAAACCTGGTCAAGATTCAGGACACTAGACATCAACACAGAAGGTCACGTCCAAACGGACAAACAAATTACTATCTCCTGAACTGAAAAATATTTTTAATAAAAATGATATTGTGCTTTAGACAGAAATTTGGACAACCGATTTTTCAGATTTATCAGTTGAAAATTTTAATCACTTCGTTTTGCATAGAATTGAAAATCTTAGCAAATGTAAACGCGCATCGGGTGGCATAATAGTTTACATAAGAAATAAATTTGTCACAAATGAAACCTTAGTATACCAAAGTCAGGATGATATAATTTGTATTAAAATCAATGAAAGTTTTTTAGGTTCACATGATGATATTTTTATTTGCTTAAGTTATATTATACCTGAAGGTAGCTCGCGACAAGCTTTGATTGAAACTCTTACTTATGACAGGTTATTAGATTTAATTATAAGTTTAGAATCAAAGTGTGAGAAGGACTTGAATTTCATATTATGTGGGGATCTTAACTCACATACATCTGATCTGCCCGACTTTGTTGAGGACGACAATGATTTTATAAAGGATACCAGATGATTATTTAGTAGACATTCCAATTGATCGTGTGTCACAAGATAAAGGTAGAACTAACAGTAATGGTATGCTAGTATTCTAGTATTAGCTTTGTGTAAGCAAACATGAATCCGCATCATTAATGGTAGATTTGGTGAAGATAGAAATATTGGTAAATATACTTATGTTGGTAAGCAAGGGTCAAGTGTTGTAGACTTTGTAATAACAAGCTCAAGCTTATTCAATAATATAGATCACTTTAAGGTACATGATCCTAACATTTTATCTGATCATTGTCTGATAACTTTAAAACTTGTCTGTTCATAACCAGAAGTTACAGCTAACCTAAAAGAAATAAAACATAAAGAAAAAAGTACACATAAATATATTTTGGATGGTGACAAACTAAAAAAATTCAGGAACAATTATCTGCAAATATAACCGTGAATAATCTTGATGTCTTCATTGGTAGTGTGGATAGTTCTTTATCCAAGTCAGATATTGACAAATGCATTCAGGATTTCTCTTACTTGATTGATGACGTAGTCTCTCCGTTGTTTAAACATAGACTTGGTAAGCCAGGTCCTCAAAACAGTTGTAGTAGCTTTAGTAGTAGTTCACATCAACCTGAAAACAAGTGGTATACAGATGAATGTGACAGGAAACGTAGGGAATTTTACGCTACATTAAACCTGTACAGAAACAATAAAAACGAAAGTAAGAGATTAGAATATAAAATTTGTATCCGCAAAGCAAGGTATGAATATGACAAATTAGAAACACAAAAATATTATCTGCAAAGATTAAAAATGCCAGGCAATATTGGACACTTCTTAAAGGGACATATGGAATAAAAGCTTCAAATATACCAATTGATGATTTTGAAGCCTATTTCAAGGCTGTTAACGACCAAGAGAGCCAGTACTTCACACCAGATAAAGATGTCTTGACCTTTATTGAAAGATGTGAAATGAATGAATTTCAGATAATGTTTGAATAGCTAAACTTCCCGATTGATCATAATGAATTGCTAAAGGTCCTTAACCAGCTAAACACCAACAAATCTGGAGGTCCTGATGATTACCTAAACGCATTTATCATACATGGAAAAACTATACTCTCACCTTACATGCAAGCATTATTTAATAAAATCTTTGAATTAGGCTACTTTCCAGAGGCCTGGTCGGAAGGTTTTATTATTCCACTACACAAGAAGGAAAGTATTAATGAAGTAAATAATTACAGGGGAATCACATTACTTAGCACACCTGGCAAACTGGTTACAAGAATTAAAAAAAAAAATAGATTATGTAATTTGGCTGAAAATTATGGAGATACATAGAAGCACAAGCTGGTTTTAGGTCTAAAATGGGTACTTCTGATAATATATTTGTATTGCATGGGATAATTAATCACATGCTTAATAATGATAAGAAATTGTATTGTGCTTTTATTGATTTTAGTAAAGCCTTTGACTATGTATCCAGGGAAAATCTGTGGATGAAGCTAATGAAACTCGGCATTAGAGGTAAAATATTAAATATAATAAGATCAATGTATGATGGCGTTAAATCAGAAGTAAAATATATGAATGAACTAAGAAATAGCTTCGAATGCCATTTAGAAGTAAGACAAGGCGAGTGTCTATCGCCATTTTTATTCTCTATGTTTGTTAATGATATTGAAAACATGTTTATTGAATATGGTGCAAATGGTATTGATGTTTATATGTTCAAGTTGTTTCTTATGTTATATGCCGATGATATTGTTATATTTGCTAACAACAGTGAGGAATTACAGGCTAGTTTAAATAATTTGTCTGAACAGTGTAAGAAATGAAAGCTTAACGTGAATACTGAGAATATTGATATTTAGAAAAGGTGGCAGAATACCAAATAATCTTGCTTTTTGGTATGATGGTGCACAGTTTGAGAAAGTTAGGAAATTTGTATATTTGGGACTAGTATTTACACCAGGGGGAACCTTTTCTGAAGCTCAAAAACTTAGCGGGACAGTCCTTAAAAGCCATATTTAAACTTAATAAATATCTGTGTAAAGCACAGGCTTGAATTATTTGATAAACTTGTTCTGCCTATTCTGAATTATAGTATTGAGATTTTGGGCTTTCAACAAGGAAATGCTATAGAAAAAGTGCATGTACAGTTCTGCAAGAAATTACTTGATGTCAAGAAATCAACACAAAATGATTTTATTTATGGTGAAGTAGGTAGAACTCCTTTGCAGAACACCAGGTTTCACAATGTTTTTAAATTTTGGATGAAGGTATTAAGATCAGATTCAAAACAATATATCAATATAATAAACAATGTTTTGTACCAAGATATATTGAATAAACCTGACTGTAAAATTGGTGCTCTATGCTAAGAAATTTACTTTTTTCATTCGGCTTTGCTGAAACATGGTATTCACAATCTGTTGGTGATGAAAAGCTGTTCCTTTCACTGATGAAACAATGAATTCATGATCAATTTGTACAAAATTGGTATAGTCGTTTACATGACTCAAGTCGAGCATTGTTTTATAGAAATATTGCTGATTTTGATTTCCAGCCATTTCCAGCCATATCTTGATGTAATAAGCATAACCAAATATAGAGTCAATTTATCCCGTATTCGTGTTTCATCTCACAGATTACATATTGAAACGGGTAGATGGAACAGGCCTTAGGCAACTCCTATTGTCGATCGTTTATGTACTTTCTGTGACACACTTGAATATGAGTTTCATTTTGTGCTTGAATGTAAAATATTTATTAATATAAGAAAACAACTCATCCCCTCATATTATTACATTAGACCAAATATGTTCAAAATGGTGGAGCTATTTATGACAAAGAACAAAAAGATAATAAGAAAACTGGGTTGCTTTTTAAATAAGGCATTTGAGCTCAAAAATAATCTTCTTTATCAGAGATAACTCCAGTGGGGCCCTACCGATATACGGAGTTATCCCCGATTTCGCTACGTATTTACCCCCTTTGATCGAGGTGGCGCTTCTTTGGGTAGTTCCGGTTTCGGTTATTTTCAGTAAATTATATTAGGAGTACGCCGATCTTATGTTGAAAATAGCTGTGGATTAGGAAAAAGCGTGGTCACATGTAAGGTTTTAATGGCCTGAAACATAAGTATTGCAATTTCATTTAACTCAGATGTAAACACAATGAATTAATTATGTCGGGACAAAGAAAAACGACGACGTGCCT
The DNA here is from genome assembly GCA_007844125.1 of Sinonovacula constricta. Classification (NCBI taxonomy): domain Eukaryota; kingdom Metazoa; phylum Mollusca; class Bivalvia; order Cardiida; family Solecurtidae; genus Sinonovacula; species Sinonovacula constricta. The sequence goes on from CM017559.1 coordinate 7,058,127, forward strand.
TACTGTTAGCTTTAAAAAAACCCCTACTTATACGCATTTGTATCGGCGGATATGTGGAATTACCTGCGTCAGATCCAATTATAATATAATTGCAAATATCAACAGATCAAAAGACAAAAGCTAACGCTTTGAAATCGCGGAAGTTTTCAATCAAATATAAAGTTTAAGAGCGTTATTTTTTCACACGACCGGTAAATCGCAACTTTCAATAAAAAACGGCCGACTGTTTTAAAGTTACTCATTATATATTTTTTATATATAGCAGTGTTATTTACGTTATAAATCTAACAAAAACTCGATGAGGTCAATTATATTTTATTTTAATTATTTGAAATGTGTTAATTTTGATATTATTAATCTTACTTGTTCTTCAGATTTCAGTCATTTTCACTTTTTTTTTCTGAAGTATTTCTTTTCTAACAGTGTTAGCAGTGGAATTTTCATTGAACTTTGCAATAATAATAATAATAATAGTAATAATAATAATAATAATAATAATAATAATAATAATAATAATAATAATGTTTGGTTTTGGTTACGGTCATATGATAAACTCTATATTATCCTCCAATGAAATTTTACCTTGGAGATTACAAAAAGAGCAATGACAAATGTGGTATTATGGAATATGAAATACAAGTGCTTTTAAATCAATATATATGAAAGTTAACAACATGTCTGTAGTTTTAAAAGCTGCAAATATCTGATCTTTCTCCAAACATTCCAGGATGGATGGCAGTAATTTGTCATCATAAAGAACAGCAGCTGTAGTCAGACACCAACCTCGTAGGGGCTTAATCATTTCGCCTTTGTAATGCTGATAACATTGTAAAGAAAGGATACCGCAGTTGCAAGATTAGTGACATTTTGGCTTAAGTGAGACAGGTCTCAAACATCTAATCAATTCGGTAAAACTGCTTTTCTGAATTCTGGCTTATATGAACATTAAGAATTATTTAATCCCCAGGTTAAGGTCAATGATATCACAGTTTCGAATTGTTTTCAGGAAAAATATTTTTCATAGAACCCTTGATTGAAGCTGAAACTTGAACTTAATTAATACAAATGACATGAATTATTAATTTTCGTAGAACTAATGAAAGAGTTGTCTCCCAAGGCAATTGGTGATTCGACGACGATGATAAAAAAACCCAAGGACTGTTTAAAAGCAGAGAAGAATGGAAACGCGTCTTAGATTCCTTCAAAATCATAAAGGCGAAGACACAACGGTTTATTATCCAACCGTTACGAAACACATTCTCTAACCAGTTTACTGCTTGTAATAATCGACACATTGTTGTTGACCGTGGAACGTCAAAGTCAAACAACAACAAAGACAACAGCAGCAGCAACAACAATAACTACAATAATAATGCAAACAATAACAACAATACAATAACAATATCAACATCGGCTTTAATGCTTGTAACTACTCATTGTGGAGCGTTCATGCGTAAAGTATTCCAGCTGCGCCGGCGATGTTCACTATGGCGTCTGTACTTCTTCTCGATAAAGATAGATGGGCCTTGCAATACCAGACACTGTGCTAGTTTATTCTTTCCTGGTCCGCTTTTAAGCAACATAACGTGTTTCTTTCTGATCGATCTGAAGCTGTTTCCCAATAACATAGTTTAAGTTATGTTCATAATATCCTTATTATTAATTGGAAAGCTGAGAGCTTTCCCTGAAAGCAAGGGCGGATCCAGAAAACTTTCGTGGGGTAGCTGTATGAATCAAGATCCATTTAACTTTATCGCAGTAAATACTGGATATACATACACAGTTAGGAACCCTAACTTCGACCTATAAAGTCAACAGACAAAATTTACTTTAAAAGCTTAGTATTTTTCAGCGTATTTTAAGTATATGTGTGTGTGTGTGTGTGTGTTTTGACAACTCTACTGTTCTACCTGGTTGGTGGAGGATGCATTCCCCCAAACATCCTTCCGGCCTGGATCCATCTCTATCTGAAAGTGTACAGGAAGTAAACTATTTGACTATTTTTTATAGCAGTACTTTCAATGTTCGTTGGTATACGGACACAGGATGTAATACAACTAAGTTACGATGTTTTCTTTTACTGTTTAACAATACTGTCCACAAGCTTACAATATAGGCTCGCTGACATGTTGGTGGTATTTTTACCTCTGGCATCAACTCTAAGCACTTTTAACGTTTAAATAACAGAAATGGCTAGAATGCAACCTTGCAACATTACCCTATCTTTCTCAAGTACAACGAGCAACTTAAGAAGCCACTGTTACAAACTCATATTCTTTCGCTCTCGGTTATTTTAATTCTTAAAGTACTTACCAAGTAGTTAATACCGAACATCGAGAAATAAACTTTATATAAATTGGAACACTCAAACCTTATGGCTAAAACTAGTAGCACACAATCTTTACTACTTTTCATACTTTTACTTCGACTAGGTAAGCTCAGCTTTGTTTTGAAGGATCATTAAGATTGTTCCAAACGAGTGCACGTTTGGATAAAAAAGATACGAACATTCGAATGCTTCAATGAGTTTGCCATCCCTAATAATTACCTATTTAATAGAAATGTTCTTAATTTACTTTCTTTCAAGAAGTTTATATCGCACTAAACAGCAAACGTTTCGTCTTAGTTGTTTTGCAACTGAAATGGCATCCTCTATACATTTTTAATGGGATGTGGTATTGTGATATTCTTCAATCAACACACACACAAGTCAGTTTGTGTCTTAAAAATAAAAATTAATGTCTCCTTAACATCATATTAAAGTCCTGTTGTAGGACTAACTGATTTGCGTTCGCATTACACTATATTTGTCATACAATAATGAATACAATTTCAATAACCCTTTTATGAAATTCACCTATCATTCAATCAAAAAAGCATTATGTAAAAATAAATTGAGGAAATAATTTTTGCTGGATGAGTAACTTTCATTTTTTGAAGTAGTAAGACAGACTTAAAATTAATTGAGAAATTTATCAGAAATAATATGGACATTATTTGTCATTTACAAATGGTTTTTATTCCTTTCATTTTGAAATTGCCCTTTCTAGGAATGCCAAATTGATAACAAGAAGTGACAAAGCGTATTTTGCTGGTTAAAAGCGGAAGCGGAAACACATTTAATCAAATGATGTAGTTAGTTGTATAATATTAACATATTAAAATCAAAATAAAAAGTGCCATGTCTGAATTAGGAGGAAACTGAAAAAAACACACACTAAAAATATTTTTTTCATTTGGCTTTGTATGGGTTTGGTGATTACATGAGAAGCAGTTATATTAAATTTTCTTCAGCAAGTAATCTAACTAAGATGTTGTATGTTTTGTTTATGTTTATTGGCTTTATCGTCCCATCAACTCCATGTCAGTTATCTGCTGACGGTGTTCCCTTTAAGCAGATATAGTGCTGAATTCACTGTGAATAGCCTGCCGTGAAAACCTGGCATGATGCCTCACCCAGTCAAATTATTCTGACACTCGGCCAATCTGTCGTGGAATTGCCCATATATTTGATTGAGCGTAAGCAAGGGAGCTACACCACTGCCATTTTAAAATGTACATGTATGTATCTCGCGGATCGAACCAGGGGCCTCCTTTACTTGGAGCAGACGCTCTAACGATAATTGTAGGTTCTGTATTGGGAAAATAAACATTCCTTACTGTACATTTATTCTGGACAGCTTCAAATACATAGTCATATATGAACTGGAAGTTCTGTTTGTTTTTGTTTAATATATTGTAGTGACACAACAATCAGAACTCCTCGGGTAATTCCGTCCTCGGGTCATTCCTCAGATGCATCTGGTGCAATGATCCGTTCAGAATCGCAATTGGCTAGTTCGCCGGAAGAATTATACGCTATAAAACAAATCTACAAACTAGCGATAAATGTAGTTGTAGGATTATTTCATTCTATAATGTCTCATTTATCAATTTAACTGATCACATCTCGTGAGATATACAGCTGTTACTGCATTTTCAGTAGCGATATCAAAACATATATGGTTGTTGTTTTGATGACGACATAGGCACCGACATGTTTATTTTCGCTTTTTTTTCGTGGTCAGGCAATTTAAGTGAAGGAAGAGGCCAGGTAAATTTTGTGGTAGAACCACCGGTACATGGCAGGTCAGCTGGAAGGGATACCCGCCCCGCGCAAAACTCGGCCTCGCGGTGAGGGACCGTTGACTGTTTCATTTCGGTGACCAGACTTACGCGTCAAACAATGGACAGTATTTACTGACTAGGAACTTTTGTAATTTCCATATTACAATATATGATATTGAATATTATCTAACTTTCCCGGTATAGGTTCATAACCCTTTGTTGCTGCATTGTGTTTTCCGACACAAACAAACAAACAGGAAACTTACTGTTATTTATACGTCAAATAGTTGATGTACCGTTAGGGCTACAAAGTAAATTCTACTTTAATTAGTGGACATGTTAGGATGGGTAGATTAAAATAGATATAAAGTCAAACCTCGGTTTTTCAAACTCAGGTTGTCCGAAGCCGAGGCATTATTAGATGTCATTGGACGGTCCCGACTTGTTTCCTTTTATAATTTAATGTAGAAACCTCCGATCATTTATTTTTGGCCACCAACGGTCAGCTTTAATGATTTCTTCACATATCTTATCATAAGCCTGCTTGCGTCACCGGTAGGGCATTGTCACCGATCAAACTGCGAAGGCAGGTTACTCTAGTAACACCTGTATTTGGCTTAGTTAATTGGTTTGTTTAAGTTGTTAATTGTTGATAAGTTTGACAATGCATCATCAATTAGGCAGCGTGTCAATCCATTTAAAGATTGACTTGTATTCCCTAAGTAATTCAATTTAATATTTTATTGGCACAAACTCATTTGTTCACTGCGATAACGTACATATAGGGACATATCACATCAAACATATGGAGTAATTAATTGTAGACATGGTAAAGAAAGAGAAAAGCATGAAACAAATATACAGTGTATGTGTATACTATTAAGTCAAGTACAACTTTAACACATGGTAGTATGGCAGTTAAACATACTTTAAACTACTATACATTATTCCTTTACAGTTTGTACGATAGACAAACAAAGCTATTTTTAGTTAATACTGATTGGTTGCATTTAATCAGTTGTTTAAATTTAAAAATACTTGGCCAAAAACAATAGTACTTTGGTAATATAATAGTTCTTAATTATCTGTAAAAAGGACAGGCTATAACAAAATGGTATTGATTTTCAATAACATTTATTTGACAATATATACTTTCCCTATCCAAATTCAAAATTATTCTTGTCAAACAAAACGTCAGCGCTTGGACATTTATTTAAAGGGATCGGGTTTCCTTTCATTGCTTTCATTTGAGAAACCCATCAGAAGGTGCGGGGATAGAGCTCTGTAAAACCGGATTAAGCACCCCAGTCGGTCTATATTGCCGAATGACCGTTCCAAGGCGGCAACTATTGGGTTTGCTCTTTTTGTTTAATGACCCATCACAGATTTGGTCTTACCTTTTCAATTGGCTTGCATGTGAATAGCTTTGTCCTGAGCCTTTTCAAATTTTGTATAGGTTGCAATGCTCATAGGACTTTGTCATATATATTATTATTAAATATGCATTTTGTCTATAACTTATTAGAATCATTAATTAAGTAAAAAGTAAATAAGAAAAGGTTTCCACAGATATTTAAATCTAATCTACCTCTAGACAAAGGCAAACCGGGTAAATGTAAATGTGACAAAAACAGAAACGAGACATAACACACAAAAAGAAAAAAACAACAACAACATTAGTGGTGCTTAAACTTGGTTTGTGGAGCGCTCCAACCTCGCACTTCCTAAAGGTTTTTCTATCAATTAAACAGTGTAAATAAAAATATCCAGTCAAAGTGAAACAACTAAAGATTAGCACCTGCATCTGGAGTTAACACAGATACAATTAACTTATATACATACCAATTAGCTAGTAACAAAATAAACTATCAACATATGTACAGAATGTACAGTAGATCAAAGAATCGGCAACGTAAAACTTCTAAATGAGAGAATAGTTTGAAATAAAACAGCACAAACGCTGACGTATTATAAGACCAGTTGAATGACGTCATACAATTCCATGACGTCATATGCCAAAAGTGTCAAAAGTGAAATGTCAAAAATACAAAAGAAATCATCGAATTTTAATAAACAACCGAATTAAAATAGTTTGAAAACGAAAATGCTACGAACTAATCCCAACAATGTCATCAGAAGACTGACACCGACACAATTTCATCAGAATCAAATTTCCCTCATTTCCTTGTTATTCATGCTCTTGTAAAAACTCCCATTTCCAAAATATTACCGTTTGTAACTGAAAAATCGATTAAAGGCCTCATTGGAACTGTTGAGAACGTAAGAAAAATTAAAAATGACTGCCTTATTATTGAAAATCCATCTATGACAAAATTTTGGTTCCTGAAAGTAAAATCGTTCCCTCCCAGCTCCCTTAACTTTTCGAAAGGTGCAATCCGTTTCCCTGACCTGTCCGGACTCTCGAAGGAGGAAATCCTCACGGACTTACACCACACGGTGTGAGGGGTGTCCGGAGGATTTCCTTCTCCAAGGACGGACGTCGAATCCTAACAAATACTCTAGTAATAACATTTAACAATCCAAGGCTTTCATTCACAAATAAAAGTCGGTTATCTGATTGTCAAAGTTCAAGTATATATACAAAACCCATTACGCTGCTTTGTCAGAGATTTGGTCACCACAAGTCAATTTGCACAGACACTATTATTTTCAGACGATGCTGTGAGCCCGCCCATTCGCCAGATCCGAAGTGCAGAAACTGCTCCGGGCCACACGAAAGAAAGTCCAGGGAATGTCCAACTTGGAAATACGAAAAGAATGTACTCAAACTAAAATACACCCTCAATGTTCAATTCCTGAGGCACGTAAATTAGCTAGATAAACTTACATCTGTTACTTTAAAAACATATTACGCTGCCGTTACAAAGTCACCTCCCATTTCGGTTTATCAGGACAATTCAACCCAATACGAAAATATGTCTGGTGACCAAGTCTCTGACAAAGTCATTATTCCAACCAGATATAAAACACAGAATTTTCTGAAGAAAATAAAATAAAACAACAACTAAGAATCAGCCTAAATCAAATAAAAATGATAATATTGACTTTAAAGGTTACTCTTTAGACAATCACATTCATACATTGTGTGATAGGGCGTCTGGTAGATCGACAATACTTGTTAGCTCCAAACTGCCACATTAAAAGGTTAACCATAATACTGATTTACAGGCTGTTGCCATTCGTTTAACAGCCCAATGTCATTGCAGTTTGCTCTGTTTATCTTCCACCTAATTCAGATATTTCAAAATCAAAATAAGGTGACTTAATAAATTAATTACCCCCACCTTATATTCTTGTAGTGGACAAAATTTTCATTATGGGGATGTTCTGATAATACCAATATAGGTAAAACGTTAGAGGACTTTATAGCCCAAAATGATATATACCTAAAGAACAATAAAAAAGGCAACTTACTTACATCTTGCTTCAGGACGTTATTCATCTCTTGACCTGTCTCTTTGTCCCCCGCTATATACCTCGATTACAGCTGGGATGCGCATGATGATTTATGTGGTTGTGATCACTTTCCCATAATATTTAACATCGAATCTGTTAATTCAAGTGACAATAATACTTACTGGAAGATGAACAGAGCAAGTTGGGAATTATTCTCAATGTTTTGTTCCGAAGAATTGACTACTTCAACATTTGAGAATACTGATGATAAAGTACATTCATTCTAAAACAATTCTTCATAGCTTGGCAGACAAAGTGTATACATACGAGACCACGACAGAATCAAAGCGTAACAAAGCTTGGTTTAATGATGAATGCAAAAGATCCATTAGAAAAAGTAGAGCGGCACTTAAGAAATTTAATATTCACCCTACTAGTACTAATTTAAATAATGTCAATAATGAAAGAGCAAATAGCAGGCGGATCATTGTTTTGCAAACAATTCATCTTCAGAAAATTACTCGAAAGAATTTCAAAAAGTTAAGAATATGGCTGAAAAAGTAAAATCAACTTTAATTCAAACAATAATGAAAATTACAACCAACCCTTTTCTTTAAGAGAACTTAAGAAGGCACTGAATAAATCTTATGATACCGCTGCTGGATCTGATGATAATCCCTATCAATTTCTAAAATACATACCTTACTGTTGGTGTTTTTTTTTGGTCCGAGCCAACCAATGAGACAAATTAAAAAAAATAATGAGCCACTTGTTTATTTCATGAGCCATTTTTATGAGCCAAATTCACGCGTCAATTTTAATGTTATTTTGTAGTATGTATATGTATGTTTGTTAACACGCAATTCTTTTTATTTTACTATACTTTTATATGCAGTTACAATGAAAGTAATAGTCAAGGTTAAGTAATCCATTTTGTACATTGTAAGCAGTGGTATAGTGTCCCTTTCACATTTACTGCAGGACCCTCCGAGTCTTGTGTGCAGCCCACCTTTGAAAAGAAAGTTTGAAATCAAATTGATCCAGAGCTGCTGTCTGCTCAACTCGTAATTATGTATCTAATTGTATCATTAATTGTTATTAATCGACAATCCGGTACTGTCGAATAAATTATCGCAACAAACATTCGGCTGGCTGCTTTATTATCGTCTCGCAAATTACACTAATCTTTCCTAATCTTTCCTTGGGGCGATGTTTATTCGGCAGTTATGTACCCAACAAGTCAACACAACAATGCCCTCAAGGTGAAGGCTGCCGCGCAAGCTTGACTGGCTATCGAGCTTCTCCTTCGAGCTTAGCGAATCACACTACGCGTAGAAATGGTTACCAGTTTTGCCCGCTTAGCGATTCACAAAAATAATGCCGAAAAAATCGTGCCGAAAAAATCGTGCGCCATAAGGATGCGCCAATTTTGAAAAAAATGAGCCACTTTTTTATTTTGCTTCAATGGCGCATTTGGCGCATGGAGGCGGGAGCCCTGCTATTTGTAATGAAATGTGGTTTTCCGGAGAAGTTCCAAATTCGTGGAAAAATTGCATTTGTTATTCCTAAAACTAAACAGGGAAAGTATCTAACAGATCCTTTAAGTTACAGACCTATTGCTTTGACTAGTTGTATTTGTTAAACTTTAGAACGGATGCTAAATAAGAGACTCGTTTGGTATCTTGAATCAAATAATTTACTCGCAGAATTTCAAAGTGTGTTCAGAAACCAACGCAGTACTCTCGATCATCTCGTTCGATTTGAAACTTTTATAAGAAGTGCCTTTATCAAGAAAAAAAAACACCTTGTAACGGTGTTCTTTGATCTATAAAATGCATACGATACTACATGGAAACATGGGATTTAAAAAGAAAGAGGTGACCTTGGTCTCAAGGGTCGTTTACCCACATTTATTAAGTTTTTTTTTTCTGGCAAAAATTTTCAAGTTAAAATTGGGTCTACTTTGTCTTTAACTCACAACCAGGAACATGGTGTCCCTCAGGGTGGTATATTGTCAGTAAATCTCTTTAACATAAAAAAATAACATTGTAAAAACTCTTAAAAATGGAGTAGAGTGTTCACTAAATGCGACTTCCTTATATGATATCGTTCCAAAATATGCATACAATAGAAAGGCAATTACAAAAATGCCCCAACAAGTTACAAGCTTAGAGTAAAAACAATGCTTTTACATTTTCACTAATAAAAACAAACTGCATACATTTCTGTCAGAAATGAACTTTACACAACGTTTCTGAATTATTTCCTTATAGCATCGGATTTCTGTCGTCAAGGAAACGAAATGTTTTGGTGTCATATTTGATAGCAAATTATCTTTTATACCCCATATTAAATTTTCATAAACTAAATGTGTCAAGTCTCTTAGACTGTGGAAAGTTTTATCCCATACCGACTTGTGAGCCGATAGAAAAGTTCTATTGCAACTTTATAGATCACTTGTAAGATCGAAATTAGATTATGGCAGCAATGTTTACGGCTCTGCAAGGAGATCATATCTCCAGTTGCTAGACGTTTTCCACAACAAGGGACGCCGTCTGGCCATTGGAGCGTTCAGGACCTGAAATTTTATCGAAATGCGCAACAAGAAATACTCTAACTACCTCGAAATATATACTGATGGCCCAAAAGCAGATTCTTATGTCGGTTGTGCTTCCATAAGAAAAACTAATTGTTGTTAACAAAAATTACCACCCTACTCGTCTACTCAGAATTGAAGCTGTTAATCATTCTCTTGATTTTATTTCAAATCATCCTGACGATAAATTTGTAGTTTTTACTGATTTGTCGGTATAACAGTCTTTTTTCCAACCCCCTCTTAGAGAAATATTTTTAAAACTTCATGGATTTTCTCTAAATAAGAGTATTGTTTTCTGTTGGCTACCTAGTCATGTAGGCAACCGAGGAAATAAGGATGCAGATAAGAGTGCATAATCTGCCTCATCCCTTACTTAGACCTTTGCATCCCACACACCTTATCAATCGATATATTTTAACCAAAAGGCAAACAAGTTTGGACAATCCTTTTTGAAACAAACTATACGTAATTCCTTCTAACGTCGGTGCCAATATCTCTGTTTGCAGACAGAGAGAGGCGGGAAGACATAGCTCTTACCCGCTGTCGCATTGGACATACTACATTAAATCATTCATATCTTTTAAAAAAAGAAGTTCAACCTGTATGTGTTTCTTGCCAAGAACCACTGTCTGTTAATCATATTTTATTACATTGTATCGACACAGACCATATTCGGTCTAAGTACTTTAATGTCAGTAACATATACGAACTTTTCAAAACAGTGTCCGATTCTAAGCTTGTTTGCTTTCTGAACGAGATTGGTATTCTTAGTAAGGTATAAAGTTTTAAATTGTTTATTATGCTTACATTATAAAATATTAAACTGTTTAATATGTTAACCTGTTAACAATGATATATCCCATTGTTTTAACCTTATAGATTTTTATATTATACTTACGTACTTAGATTTTAACCAAATTATATTCAGTTCAAGTTAAACTTCACTGTATTCGGCACCGTATGACCTATAAAGTGTCGATGTACAGTAAAACCCAAAATACAAATATTTTTGAATATCATCAAATTGGCCGGATATGCACTAATGGGATCCTTCGATTTCGCTTAAACGCCGATCTACTCCATCAAGCCGTTCGATGATTTTATGGATACTGGCCTGGATAGCGCTTAGTTAGGAGAGTTTGGGATCCATACCATCAAGACGACTCGCAATAGACTGGATTGAAGCAGACAGCTGACCAAACATGGGTTGGCAATAGGTGTAGGTGAAGATGGAGGGATGACAGTGGATATAGAGGAAGAAGGGTTATAGCTGGGCAATGGAAATTGCTGGAAGGTAGAAGAATGTTGATATAAAGGCGCCGGTGTAGGCGAGAACGGATACATCGAATTCATGGGGCTTCCTGACCAAAAGGCATGCCCAATGTAATGTTTGATGCGTGTGTACTCACGTTAGCCTGAGAATCAGATTGAGCTAAGTTGTCCGACCGCTTATGGTCTGCAGCGGGTGGGGTGAGAGGACACCATATCATGAAAACACAACAAGCCACTCAGCAAAAAGGTCCAAAGTGAAATCAGATGAACCAGCCACAATCGGATAAAGTCAGAAATAACATCGATGCACATATAAGCACTAAATGAAGTACTTTCAATTAATTTTTTTGAAGAGCTCAAATTTTTACTGCCGCCATTTTCAACGCATGCGTATGCATTAGCGACACAGCGGTATGGAATATTGTGAAAGTGGATAGGTATAAATGTTGATGGTGACCGATATTACCGTCAACATAGATGAGAAAGGCAAGCATAGCGGGGAAAATCCAGCAAGGAGGGGATACCCAGATCAGCTACAATTTAATACTATGGGATTTATTAATAAGTGATTCTAACCATTATGTACTCTATTTTGCAGTTTGACGACGATGTCATTTTCAGGTCTATTCGACAATGCTTAATACAAACATGCATACATTGTGATTTGTTTTTATTTTGAAAAGAGTAAAATATAAAACAAGACGCTTATTTTATTGTTTTTCTTTCCTTTTTGAACAATTAACTATTTTCTTATCTTCCAATTTGAACAATATTACGGTATTTCGATTAACTGTAAGTGCTAAGCCAGACGTTACCGAGACGGGCTTTAGTTTGGGGGTTTGTAAGAATTTATTTCTTCTTAAATCGCTTAAATAGTGGTTCAAAGATCCACATGTGTTATCAATAAACAGAAAAAACAAATGGCATTACTGCGCAAATAACATATCATAAAGTACAAATATGTAACAGCAAACCGACCGCAATAGCTCAAGTGGTAGAGCGTCGGCTTGCAGATCGGTAGGTCGCGGGTTCTAACCCCGGCCGGGTCAAACCTCATAAGTGCCCCTGTGCTATAATGATAGACATGTCGCTGCACAGTATCGGCAAAAAAGCCGGCAAATCTCAAATTCCAAATCAATGACACAGCAATGGGTGAGTAAAACAATGACTAACAATGGGTTACAGTTCTCGACACAAATCAGTTATTATCATTGACATATTAATACTTGTAAATTGTTAATAAACCAATGCAATATGAAAATCTTCAATAAATGGAAATATTTGAATAACATTAAATATACTTATTGACCTTAAATTATTAAATGCATATTCTTTGGCTACTCCATATCTGTCCGCTATTCATGAAAATTCATACTGACCTAACACATTATAGGTTAGTTATTTACATTTCAATCCAATCAAGTAAGGAGTCATGTCCTTAAGGGAAGTAATAAGTATTAAACTTAATTAGTCTAAAGTGAGTTGTCTTTCCGTCTTATCTAATTATGTATACTGTAACTTAATTCTATCACACATTTGACAAAGTTAATGTATTATAATTTAACCGTAAGTTATTCCTATAACACAAGCGAATCGAAAACACAACAAAACATATATGTTCATGTATATTTCACATTTATTTAAAAGCTAATGATATTTAAAATAAAGTTGAATACGAAATATTAAAATTTTTCGGTGAGTATTCTCACATATAATTAAATCTGAACGTGTACGAGAAGGTTATAGAAATGTACAAGAAAAAAATGAAAATGTTCTATGATTATTACAACATATATTAATATTGAAAATGCAAAGTCAAAAGGTATTCACATGCCAGACAAATATACTAGTTCAAACAAAACCTTGACAAAACATGAAATTGAACAAACCCAACCGATATCCCAAAAGCGCCAACTGAAGTTCTCTAATCGGTTTTACAGAGCTCTAATCTCAATTTTCTGATAGTTTTCTCAAATGCAAGCAGTGAAAAGAAACCAGACCTATTTGATACAAAACTACCCAATCGATGACGTTTTTTCTTTTACCTAAATACGGACGTCAATATTAACAAAGTACTGACGTTGATAAAAATGTCCACATTTTTGTATTTTGGTGAGCGGATAAGTATTATTTTTATTACAACAACTATACAAAATTCTTGATTGTAACAGAAATCAAAATTAAAATCAAGGTCAGAATGACCAGAGAAAACGTGTAAATATCTGTATTAGCATCCTGTTTATGTGTAGAAGTAACTGAAGTCTCAAAGTCCATCGCACTTTTAGGAAAATACACGTAACAATTCTGACATGATAAAATAAATAAGTACTTGTAAATCGAGGACTTGACAAAGAATACTGATACCAGATATTACACGGATGCATTAATTTAATTAAAATACATTTAGAAGAAAATCTGAATATAGTCTAAAACAAATCTGTACAATCCCTGTCTGAGTGTTTCGGCTATGTTTCATCAATCAGGCTTGTAACCTCAAAGTCGCCTTGAAAGCTGAAGCCAATTATTTCTACGGCTGATCTAATCTATAATACCCATAAGGAATGCAATATACATATCACAAACGGCGGTCATCGTTGTTATGTCTCGATGGTATTCCATTCAGTCTGCTTTCTCATGAAAAATACTTTCAAGCCAATTATATTTTAATTCGCCAGTCTGCCCACATGAAGGCAATTAGCCCCCATACTCCTGCATAAGACATTTTACTGCATTGCTTAGGGAATGACATAATGTATAAATGTTGATGTAGCAAAGAACCTATTTTAAAAATAAACCAACCGCTTCTATGCATTTGTTTTGTTGAATTTATAAGTTAAATTTGTGCTTTGCTTCATATAATTGAGTTGCATGTCTTATAATACAATTTATCAGTATACGATATCTTTTCTTGTTTTATAATGTGATCATGAGGTAGTTTTGCCCTACACCATCTGCGCCTTTAATTCACCCTCGCCTTGTAACTCTAATATGATTAAAATGACCGATGTTATTGTTTCCGTAGTTGTTTGTGTGTTAGGTTTATGTTTCCAACTGTGCATCCATATATTTTTAACATTTGTTTGAGCTTTAGAGTCGCTGGCTTTGTTAAAATATAAACCTAATGCTGTTTCAAAACTGACATTTACAATAGGTCATGATGTGCAATTGGTATTTAATTAAAAATGGTCAAGAATTATAGAAACGCAGTCTATGAGATATAAAAGTAAGAATTCACTATCGTGTGATATTCAGTAACAGTGAGTTATGAACCTAAAACTCAAAACTACAAAAAAGTAACTGACACATGTTTCATTTATATATTTAATTGACTCAAGCTTCAATGACATTTTTACAAAGACAAAAAACCAAACACTTCACTTTTTATTTCTACTCAGTGCTTACGTAGCTTTTGTGTAAAGGCAAATCATTTCTCATAATTAAGCCCATGATTATGACTTGTTATATCACAATTCTACGGAAAAATGGAACATATTTTTAAATACATATGTCTGCCTCAAATCAAGATGTGGTAAAACTTATTTTTTTGATTTCTGTATCTAAAGCCATTGTTGATTGTTAAAACAAACTGATAACTTTGTTACTTGAGTCTAACCTGTTTCTAATATGCTTAGTACTGAGCGTGCTTAAAACCATTATTCATCAGGAAAAAACACTACATTGAACCGTTCCACAAATTTGATTTTTACCAATCAGAGATTTATTTTCCTTTTAAACGCGCTGACAAAGGAACTAGAAAAGTCTTAAGTAAAATGTCTAAAACAGCTCGAATTAGTAGATGTCACCGAATTTTAGTACTTCAATTACAACTAACCATGTACAGGCTACTTCAATCCGACGTTTGTGCATCTCTTTTGCATCATTTTATAATCAAAATAAGAAATTACCAATAATTAGTTTGGTTTGAGAGGTGTTGGAGGATTATTGATGAATTTATTACGTTTGGGAGTGAAATGTTCACAACTTAATAACGATGTCCGCGGACCAAAATGGTAAACGTTCTCGCATTTTAACTCAATTTAATAAAAATTCTGACTATGATGACCTCCGTACTGATTACATAGCAACCTTCAGAAACTACCGACACGACAAAGATATTCCATCAACTTAGCTTGCCTGTATATAACCTACCTTCAAACGTTACTCATGATGTGCATACAAAAGTTGAAACGGCATATATATTAATTTTGTAAATTTTATATATTCGATTAACTTAATACGTCATCATACAACATGAACAACATACATGAGTAAATAACGACAAAACGAGTAGCATAAACAAGAATAAAATGTAATAAAAATTCCGAATTTTCTGTTTTGATCAGACGATGTTAAGTTTAAACTTATAAATATAGTTACGTCCATTAAAAGCAATAGCATAGGGATTTACATAAGTCTTTGCAATTCAATTTCATTTACACCTCAGGAAAAAATGATGACAATTGTTGAAACTGGTTTAATAAAGATTGGTTCAGAATGGTTTAGAAACCAAATGTTTGAATACTAAATATTAATAATATAAATAAAATATTAAAGCAGCTTGCAAAATAATATTTTATGTTCCTCTCTTTAATACATTGCTTTTGACGGTAACAACACTTTAAGAAAGTATTATTTCCTTTGTAGAAGGGTTTTAAGTATATATTACTTTATAGTCAACCATTTTTATGTAGATTTTCAAATCGAAATAATACCATATTTTTTTCTAAACACTATGTGGACATTATTTTTCAATGACGTCACTACTTTCGTCATAACGTATAGAAAATATCAGCGCATGGACATTTTGTACTCAAATAGATCGTTTTTCTTTTCATTGCTGGCATTTGAGAAACTCGTCAGGAAATGCGAGGTTAGAGCTCTGTAAAACCGGTTTAAGCACCCCAGTCGGTACATATTGCCGACTAACCGTTCCAAGGCGGTAACTGTCGGGTTTGCTCTTTTCGTTAAATGACTCATCACAAATTTGTTCTTACTTTTCGCATTGCTTGCATGTGAAATACCTTTGTTCTGCGCCGTTTCGGAGTTTCGTATATGTTGCAATGCTCATAGGACTTTGTCATATATTCTTATTTCTGTTAAATACTTGGTTACAATTAAAGGAATAATACTACCGTTACTGTTTAAGTTCAACCATTGGTCATCGGTTTGTGTTTTCACTTTTATATCTAATGAAAAACAAGTTTTATGTAAAGTAAAGCGCCCAGAGTTCTGAAAATCAGTGAAGATAAATGTGCTTACAGTTTACATGACATAGAGTTTGTTCTTGGCGAATCTAATATACGATCTCTATTAAAATTGAATATTATCTTGCCAATTTGTTATACTGCTCCTAACAATGTTTAGGTAAAGGCAATTTGCATATTACCTGTTAAAGTACCCGTATAACTTTTTTGATTTCCTAAAAAGGCATAAATACAGTTATAGAGGATCTGACGCGAGTTGGTATTAAATACAAACATTAATTAAAGAGTGCGAGTATATGGCGAATTTATTATCATTTCCTCTGGTCGGGTGTTATAAATGTTTGTATTAAATGACAACGAGTGTCATTTCATTTTTATCTCACGATTTTAGTCGATACTATTTTTTTTAAAATTTTAACAACAATACTAAGTGAATAGTGATATGACACTATCGAAAGTATGATAACGTCGATGACGCCATCAGTCAAAAAGCTGTATTACACTAGTGAAATATAACAAAATATATAATGGCTGTATTGAATGGAAAAAGAGGGGAATCATGTGATAAAACGCTATTGTACACGGAGCCCAAATTGAAGCAAGTGTCCCGTACTGCATGTAAACTTCAAGTACAGCGTCACTGCTAGATCCATGCGAAACTGACTTTGTGAAGCATGTAATGTACTATGCGATGATGTAATCTTAAAAACTAGTGTGAAAGCGTTATACATGTAACAATTTTGATGATCACAAATTCATTTTCTGCATTTTTAAGCTTTAAAAGAATTCTAGGTTCAACAAAATATAATTCTTTTGGCAAAAAGTGGAATATAAATGCACTTTTATATCATCGCGACTTTTTTCAATTTAACTACGTGATTTGTTGTAAAGTCATTGAGATATATAAAAGCAATACATCCCCTCACGTTTGTCTTTGATATACATACTGCCCTCTTTGCGAAATTGATAAAGTACAATAAAAGTGTCTGTGGTAAGAACAGTGTTGATGAAAATAAGGCAAAAAGTGCAGCAATTCTATGAAACATACTTTTTTGACTGAGAAGTCATATCGACAACACGAGACACCACTCAGACATTGCATTGCGCCACAACACCAACAATGTCAGCGTCCTCTCTTCTGTTCAGAGGATTAATCTTTTATGATATAAGAACACTAGAAATTATTGACAGCTGTCAGTTGCGTGTCTTGTCAAGAGTGCAAAATGAAATGCGGGCCAAATAAACGAATAGAAACTCACATTGACGACTGAATGAAACATTGATCCTAAATTTGTTATCTCGGACCTGGTTGGTAAATTTTGGAAATCAACAACCAAAGACGAGTTGAATTTCAAGTCATCCAAACACATTTATAACTTGTAAATATGTTATTCTGTTTCGGAAATCAACAACCTGTGTTGAGTTTAATTTTAAGTCATCCGAATATATTAATACTTTAATACAATTAACTCTCCTAGATAAAATTAGTTACAAAAGTAACGCATAAAGGGTGGTCGTTTGTTTTATATTTGCTAAAAGTCAAAGTCCATCAGAAAAGAGCAAGGTTCTCTTACAGTAGAGTCCATGGAAAACGGTCTTATGTATAGATACCTTACCCGTTTCTGTCGATAGGAATGTCCTTTACAGCTTTAATTCGAATTTACCGCTATATACATTGTCCGGATATGTAGCGTAAATGTTTACCTGGGAGACCTATTTCTGGTTGTTAAGTGTTCTGAGGTCTGCAAAAGTATATCGAACATCTACCAGCTGATCTGTAGCTGAGAATTAATGCCTGCTACAATAGGTCTCACAGAAAAGCTGCGATTTCCTGTTACTGCTGTAACGCTGTCATTTAAACAGAAAATGTATCAATAAGAAGCACTCCAAAGAATCGCCAATAACAGGAGAGAAACCCTCCTACGAATATGTTTTTTTAATTTTGCCTAAATATTTATGTCTTATGACTGACATTCTTAGATTTTAGAAAAGAAGATATATATTGTGGCTTCAACTGATCTTATACACATATTTGAAGAGATTTGGCTGTTACTCTTAAATGAAATGAACAAAATGAGCATGTATGTAAAAATAAAATAAATTGTTATTTTATCTTTTTTTTCTAGCAGTTTTACAAATATGATTTTCCTTAGGATTTACAACAATATTTACAACAATATTTCAAAAGGCAATGTCTACTGTACATTTTCTTAATGACAGTAAATAACGAACTTTGCAAATTTGTTACATCAAAACGTGAATTCATTTTATTGATCATTTAAAACTTAATCCGATAAATCTGCCTTCAGAACCCTTTATATCTGAATTTATATCTATCCTCTCCGACTTGCTCCATATATAGTAAGTAACCAAATAAAAGCAATCAAAGGAGATGTCAATTTCCCAGGAATGTTGTATATAATTTTGGCAAAAGATGTCACTGTGGGAAAAAGCAATACTGTACTTTAAACTGTTCTCTTGGTATATTCAAGCCAGTAATGATGAACATTTCAAGTCAGCCTTTTCATTTATCGAGGATCCGTGATATTCATGAAATCGTGCAGATTTATTCAGAAAGTATTTAACAACAATACCATCACTAATAGCAAATGTATTTCAATATAAGTTTTACGCCGCCAACAGTAATTAGAATTCGAAACCTGTTATATATTGAATAAAACATACAACAATACGTATAATTTGATTATCTTCGACTTTATTGTTTTACATAAACCTCGTATGTTTGTCCTGCGAAATGATTATATAAGAAATGAACTGGGATTTTATCAGAATATACTTTGATGAATGACAACACTAAAATCAATACATACTACTAATGTTGTATTTGTCTTTAAAAACTAGATTTTGTCCAATAATGGATGTTGAATGTTAAGTTCGTTCATTTGGAACTGTTAGATGACCGAAGGTTTGATCTCCTAGACGTTGATAGTTCATTCATTATTTTATATATTTTTACATATTTTATATAGTATTAGTTTATCAGTTTTACCTCCCAATGCAGGTGCTTGCCGTGAGTTGTCCCGCTTTGATGGGATATTTTTTATTAAAACTGTTTGTGAGAAAAACCCTCAGGAAATGCGATGTTGTAGCTCTCCAAAACCCAGGTTTAAGCGCCTTAGTTGGTCGTTTTCCCTACTGACCGTTTTATGAAGATAACCTGTTTTTATTTCTTTTTGTTTGCAATGTCTCGTCTCTGTGTTTTTGTCACTTTAGCATTAACTATGCATACCTTTGTCTAGTGGGTATGTAACTTTTAATATTTGTGGTATATTATATAATATGATATTTGTACATTCAAATCACATGACTAAAACGTTAACTGAACAGATTTTTTTAAAAAGCATTAGTAGATTTAATTTGCCGCAAGAATGATTTATTCGTTAAAGAAGTTTTACTGACATTTTAGAACGTTTACTTGACACACAAAATAAATATAAATTATTCTACTGTGTTTGCGACCAACATCAACACTTGCAATATGAGTTTTCGATATTGTTTAACTTTTACTATTTTAAAACAAACGCTTATTCCCGAAACAAATAACACTATCTTACTCATGTTTCCCGTTGTTTTTCATTCAATACTTACATCACATGTTTTGTTAAATTACATAAGTGTAATAGAACCTTTCTATTGATGACGTCATTGACGTCAACACAATGCAGATCGCCTTTTACAGTTATTTCACCAAAAATAAAAGGCTCGCTTATAATTACTTTCTCTCGTTTAATTGATGTTTGTATTAAATAACAAATTGTGTAAAAAACTCTATATATTGTTACAAAGTAGTATAATTATATTCAGAACTTTGATAAAAGGCGATTTTGTGTCCTTTTGTATGTTTGACCATGCAGTCAAATAGTAAAATTGCTGGTTACTGGAG
The DNA here is from genome assembly GCA_007844125.1 of Sinonovacula constricta. Lineage (NCBI taxonomy): Eukaryota > Metazoa > Mollusca > Bivalvia > Cardiida > Solecurtidae > Sinonovacula > Sinonovacula constricta. The sequence goes on from CM017559.1 coordinate 7,078,627, forward strand.
CGTGTACAACAAGCTTACATGAAAGCCGGGCAATGTTTTGATGCAAAACGCATTTTAAGTTTCATAAGTTAAGGAGCTTTAATATATTTGATTTTTTTTCTGTATTAACCTTTTGTATAAACGGTTTTTCAATGTAATGAACTTTGCGTCTTTGGCTTTCGGGTAGTATGATTGTTTAACCAATTCTTGTTATGTTCAATAGACAACGTTTCTTTTTGAGCAATCAAATACTGATAGTCGTTGTTTCACCTAGCAGCAAACTATGTGTTTACCGTTAAGACGAAACGTTGAAATACAGTATTTTGTTGTTATTCTTTATGAGAAAGCACGACAGTAATAACGGATTTTTTTGTAATTCGCTTACTTACTTGCATTTAAAGTATTAAAACTATGTTATAGATATATTTCATTTGGAAAGTTAGATTATATTAATAAAACAACTACGCCTACTATTTTGGTGTCATACAATAAAGTTCCTAATTTCTTTTAGAACAAATCGACTCAATACATACATAACCTATTTTGTTGAATAACACTATTGTAATACAGCTCTTTATTGATGACGTCATTGACGTCATCATAATACAGATCGCCTTATACAGCTATTTACCTAGTACAAAGGCCATATCGAGGACAGCTACACAATGTTAACTGTACGTAGTCTGAGTCTAGGTATGACAAAATCATCGAGTACTGAAGAAAACCGTGTTATGTGTAAGCAATATAAGATTTGTTGAGATACGTTAAAGTGTATTAGGATGAAGAAGTGTTGCAACAGTTCTTTTGGTACGGCCAGATTTCACTTGACACGACAAGACATTTATAATTTGTGCTCGGCCAGTGGCATGGAGCACGTTTGTATAACACTCTAAGTCAATATTGATATAAATGTATTAAGCTGGATAGAAAGTACAGTTTGAACATAAATAAAGAATGTTCACACCTAGAAGTTAAAAGTTGGGCAAAGGGGATCTTGATCCAAAGTTCATTAGTAGGTCCTCAAAATCCAAGTCCGGGAGGATATATCTGTGGCTGAGGTTAAAATACATTTCCTTCAAACATGTGGAAAAGATTTTGGTCGAATCCAGATGTCTGTTGTCAGTCTCAATTTCGCGGTACAAGCTTTATAACCCCAATCCAAGGTCTGGTTGTCTGGCTGCTTACAGATTAGGGTAGATGGCATCCTTGGTGATTCCACACGTGTCATGGCCACGGTAGATTCGAATGTAGCCCTTCTCGCCCCAGTTTGTACCCCAGCTGCGTAATATAATAAGCAACAATACTTTACATTTATATCTTAGCATGTAATATTAGAAGGTTAGCAATTTAAAAGGTATGCCAGCATGAATACTGACTTGGGCACTGGTTTCTAGTGATTATATAATTCTCCAAACATCCGCGGGACCGTAACTATTCAAATATCGGGCGATGTCGCTTGCGCTTTCGGGGGCAAACAGAATTGACCCTGGATAACCTTGACTACCCTGTGTCAGTAAATGCACAGGAAATGTAGTGCGTGTACAGAAACAAATATGTATGTCTTAGAGACTAAGCACGTCATTTATGTACAGGCATGATTCAAATGTTAAGATTATTATTGCAGTCTGCTGTAAGCAGATATTCAACAGATTATATTGTATAATACATATGTACAAGAAATGCTGGTACATTTACGAACAACATGGCGCAGGAATATCCCTCAGTGACTAAAGGGCAAAAGTAGGTAGAAAATATTATCAGAACGAGTCTTTCACTGTCATTTATGTATTCTAGATCGACATATTTGCGATGATTCATGGCGGGCTTACTGACCTGCTATATGTAAAAGTCAACACAAGCTAAAACCCAGCGACTATGACTGACTGAATGCCTCTGATAACAGAAACGGAACTGTCGGCAGTGTTTATATTCTACAATAGTAAAATAACAGAAATCAAACATTTAAAAAACGTACCTATTCTTGACAATGTAATATGTGCACGAGTAGCCAACTGCCGCCATTGCATGAGTGCGTCTATTCGGATTACAAGCGGGCTCGTAATAAATACCTCCTTTGTAGTACCTGAACATAGGGAAATATAATCATTTGTTTTTTTACATAAATACAAGCCTTTGATGTTGATTTTTTTATTGTTGTGTAAACATTTGTTTCAAGCACGGCGTGTTAACATTTGTTCTTGTGGGTTTTCTTTGTCGACTCAGTCATTGTGTGAATTCGTTGTTTTGTTTCGACCTTAGCTTCGACGCTTTTTAAGATACATTATCAATTTATTTGGAATGTAGAATAATGTGTGTCGGTTCAATAAAAAAATATAATGTGTTGCCTCCATGGTGGTTATAGCAGTGATGTTGGGTTTTCTTCTTACTGAAAAGAGCGATGGCCGGCGTTCATTGATATAGAAACTGGGCCAACATTCGACAGAGCTCTCTCCAGATCGCCCTGAGACTTCCCGACATTTGTGTAGGAACGAACCTTTGGTCCAAGACACTGGGGTTTGTCGTATTCGCTGTATTTGCACGCTTGGTCCTCAAATTAGAAAGATATATAGTCTTTTTCAAAATGGTGTTTCACAAAACACTGAGAGCTAAGATTTCCTTAGTAGGACCAGTTAAAGAATCACCAATCATTACAAAATATATAGAACTGCTGGTGACAAAATAAAAGCTTGTGCGACAACGGCATTTTGACACACTTATATAACTGTTGGCATAATTTAAACAAACGTTTACTTGACACGCTTTAGCAGAAAACATATATTGTAGCAATTATAGGCATATGTGTTATATGGAATGCATTCAGTACCAAGTTAAATCGACAGTTATCTTTGCAACAAGTGTTGTAGGAAATGTACGCAAGCGAATTCATTCAAAGCTTCGCCACCACCACCCAAAGACTTAATAAGACATAGTAATAGTATAAATTAATAAGACCTAGTGTTTTGCGAACACTCCTTTTGTTAAATTCGTGTTTAAAATAATACAATTCAATCTGTTTTGTTGTTTTAGACCCAGTATGAATAAAAATCGAGTTACAAGATACAAAGCAATAACAACAGACAATTGCGTTTTATATGGAATAAGTTTCAAGACAGTATTACAAACTATAACTTTGCTTAGAAAGGTGTTATCTAAAGTTTTAATAAACTTTTGGTAGCGGAAAAAGAATCTGCAAAAATGCCGTTGATTGATGCCCTACATCTATGCAAGAAGTGAAGCACAACACACTACACATCAACACAAATATGTATTTCCTATCTGAGCCACGCTGCATAGTAAGCTATTGTAAAATTTACAATTCCACGTGGCAACTTACTTTTGAAATCACGTTATACAGCATCTGGGAAATCATCTATGAAGTCAATATCTATTTAAGCAGAACTCTCTATTGTACATATTTATAAATTTGGAAGAAATTAACATTAAGCGGGATTTTCCACCATTTATTATAACTTACACTTGAGGTAGTGTTCAAAATTATTTTTCAAAAATACAAGTTTAAGCAGAAATAAAGCCAACCCCACCTCCCCCATCCCCCCCTCACACACGAAAAAAGGAGTTCAATATTTGTACACGGTATATATTATCAACCTGCCGAATACCACATTTGAATCAAAATGTTATGATAACTGTTGTATGACAAACGTCGTTATGAATCGATTTATGATGAAACTATTTTAAAATTTTGGAACGTGTATTACTAGAAAGTGATTTGTAACATTTAATCTTACCTTAGCAGTGTATGGATAGCAAGAAGATTTGATGATACCATTTGTCTTCATGAGATATTTGTAGGCTTTGAACCTCCAGCCACCATCGCAGCCATAATTGCCTGCAGTAACATACAACATACCATAAGTTTCATATTTGTGAACAAATACTTTTTAACTACATTGTTACTAATTTCAATGATACATTTAGCATTTGCCTCACTATGACATACGTTACACAGGTCAAATAATGTGCAGCCAGAACGGATTTCAAAACCGGGACCCTTTTCCATCAGGGCGAATGCTCTACCGACAGGTCTAATCGGACAGCTTACACATTGTCTTCATATCATTAGGCTACATATATCTTACTTGAAGATGTAGGACAACAAATATTTTTAAGATTAGTTATTTTGCTTTTATATACGAGCATGCAACAGTATGTGAAATGGAAAATAGTAGCATCTCTTCTCAATGTATCTCCTCCATGGCGTTTCGGATTGTGTTTCAGAGCTAGAGCGTCGGGTAAAGAAATTACCAAAACTTCTTGAACAGTCGATTAGCTGTTGCTCAGACAACGCGGGGCCCATTCTGCCTGTCTTAATTGCGTCCAACGACTCAATAGTTGCCACCGCGGCGAAAGCCCAACAAGAACCACATGTTGATCCCTGCAAAACATTGAAAAAAAAAGGAAACTGTGGTATATGCATTATAATTACTGTGATATTATATTCGTTATATATGCACTATAATTATATTTTCTCTGCTATTTTAATTGACAACCTCCGTAAGTTATAGAACTAATTACCAAGGACTGCAATGTAAATAGGAGCTGGAACTGTGTACGTCATCCTTCGTATTGGAAGCACTCCATAGTTACTCTTTTTTTAATTTCATTATTGTTTTTATGGCAATGTTTAATTTTATGCTGTGCAAAATAATTGCCTGTTAACCATTGATGTTTTCTTTGCCGAAATAACTATCTCAACTTTCACCTCACTGGACGTGGGTAAAACAACTTACTTAAGGTAAAATGATTAAAACACTGGAAAAGGTATTACAAAAAGAGAGCGAACTAAATATGTACCCGTTGTCAAATTCACATGTAGATATTATCAAATAACAAATAAAAGAATAACTAAAGCGAGTTGTTGACTTATTTGCCATCTTGTGCATTTTTAAATATGGTAGTTTTTGACTAAAAAGACGCACATAAAATACAGCAGTTATTGTTTTGTGCGATTCTGGCTGAAAGTCCAATTCTCAATCGAATGTGCTTTGTAGTATGTGTAGTTGTTTGATAAATTGAGACTATCACACGGATTGAGTTTATCTTTCAACATTGTCAGTATCATGTTAATAAATAGTTTCAACCGACGCATATCATTTTATGGAATAAAATCGGACCAAAATTGGGTCAGTCGCTATTGTTGTGGCATGGCCCTTGTTTCAGAGATTTAAAGTTTTAAGGTGTCCTGTATTATTTTTGGTGTTGTTACACGGAGCTAAATATGTCTTAAAAGAGAAATAGATGTCAGGTTAAGTTAGTTCATTGTTAAAGCGTAAACTAGATGCACTGTGCATAAAATCGCATTTAGTTACTGTCTTTTCAAGATAGTTGCATGTTTGGAAAAGATTGTCGGCACACATTAAATATTTGTAAACTTGATTAATATCGCACATGTCTGTAGTCAAATAAATTTTAACGCAATTGCACAATTCAATTTTGAAGTTTTGATATACACCCCGCTGTTGTAAGTAGTTAAGCAAATAACTTAAAATAACGTTTAAATAAGTCACTAGGTCTAATAGGAAAAATATTTGACTGGCCTGATAGTTGTGCAGATAAAATACAGAAAATCTACAGGATTGGTTAAAGAAGTACTGTATCTTTACCATATTACATATAGTAACATGAGGAAATTAAGTTAACTAGTATTTGCAATAAATAACAAACATATATACAAAAATGCATTTTGAATTTCAAATTATCATTGTCAATCATACCAAAATCACAACTGAATCAAGTAAGTAATACGTTGTTCTTTGTTCAAAATCATATACATCGTTGGAAACCACGGTAAATATTTCGCTATCACTAGGTTCATAAATCGTCAGTTACTTGGCCAGAAAACCTTTGTTCTCATGAATATATGCATGAAGTATTTGATTGGCTCCAAGTCCAAAAGTGCACGAAAATTCAGCCAATAAAATGATTACAATTTGTAAACAACAGGTGTTGCATGCTATTTTGGCATTTTCGATATTGAAAAATAGGTTTTAACTTCATTTGAAGAGTAGTGTCGATGTAACGCTCATTTTTATTGGGCAGCTGGTTGCTATGAATATCCAACGGTCACCATTAGGCTGAGTATAAGAGAATGGTTAAACCTCGATTCCGATGATGAATTGTACACCATGACTCCAGTTTATGTATTAGTTGATAACATTTTATGCAATCACATCCAATATTGCAGGTACTATGGTGGTTATTACGACGGACATACGACAATGCATTGAATATACCTGGTTCTTTACAGGTGACACCTTGTTCTTCTCCCGCCAATCGATGGATTTTAAAATAGGTCCCACGAATAGCTCCGTAAAGTTTCCCTCTTCTTGTTCAGGTAGTTTCAACTCTGAGTTGAACATCTTCAGGTACTCATCATCGGCCTGGAGAAAATACGCAACTGAAATTTACTAATTGAGTTCTAGACGTTTAGTGCACACAAGAATTGTAACTATACCTCATCTTATCCTTAAATCGATTAAACTCCATTTTTGTGTGTTGTTCCTAAGACATAAATGCGCAAATTGCTCAAATGATAGTTTATCTTTTCCACAGACAAGTATTACGTTTAAGCATGTACGGTATCATATTTGACACGGTCAATTTTTAAGAATTGTGTAATTAAATGTAAATCATAAGATGTATAAATATGACTTGAGATAAATTTATGTATTTGGTTAAAATAATGTCCACTTAATTGAAGATTTATTTCTGTATAGGTTTTCAACGTCTGTTCAAAGGCTTATTCGTGAGCTACTCGTTTTTTCCGTGCTTATGTCAATATAGTTTTCCATGTGTACATAAAACACGACTTTCTCTTTCTCTCTGTCTCTTCTAGATTGTATGTGGATATTATTTTTAATGACGTCACTACCGACATCATATCTTATCAAAGAAATCGTAGCGCTTAGACATTTCTAATTCAGGTAGAACGGTTTTATTGCTTGCCTTTGAGAAACCCCTCAAGAAGAGTGAGGTTATGGTTCTGTAATACCTGCTTAAGCACCCCAGTCGGTCCGTATTTCCGACTGACCGTTCCAAGGTGGTAATTGTCAGTTTTGCCCTTTTGTTGAAATGACTCTTCACAGATTTGAGCTTACTTTTACATTTGGCTTACATTTGACTTGCATATGAATACATTCGGCTTGTGCCTTTTCGAATGTTATTATATGTTGCAATGCTCATAGGACTTTGACTTTGATGGATTCTTTTTCATGTCCGTAATATGACCTTAAAATTAAATAGTTACCAAGTCGGCAAACGTTGTTTCACCCATGTAGTACGTACTCTCTCCTCGATTGTACTTTTCGTTATGATGATCGATAAAACGAACGGCATCCTCCCAATAGATACGCCTGGAGTGAATAATTTGTTCATTTCACCATTAGAGTTTTACATCAAAGAACATGTGCACATAAATTGGTAACGTTAGAATGTTCACGTCACGTACACTTAGGCGAGCATAAGAGAATGTACCAATGAGAGCTTTGAGTGGATAGTTTCCCCTGAATAATTCCTATATCCAAAAGTCGTTTTATTTTGTATTACTCCGGTTTTGTGTTTGCACGCTTTATAGTGCATGTTGACTTTCATGCCTTTCTGTGATACCTAGGTTAACTGTCATCTATCTATACAAAATCCTTTTGTTGTTCAAATAAAATATCTCTACAAGTGTTTCAATGTATTTAATGCACATTTACCATCAAAAGTAATAAATAAATCACTTCGTTTTTGCACTTTCGGTAAAGGAACAGCGTTAATGTCTAAGAATTCTAACTAAAAGCGCCAAACTACTATTTGGACTACGGACTATTGGACTATATTTAACGTTAACCAACAAATGAACTATTATCACAATGCATGGCATGTTCAATATGAACAGAACAAGAATGTGTGGTGAGAATGCGATTATTGTGATGACAGGTGTTTAAAGGGAGACAAAAACGTTACAAGGCAATGTAACCAAAAGAAGATGGCAACTCACCGGGTCAGTTCCTCCTTTTGTCCATTGTACGTCCTGTTATGGGACTTCTTGAACAGAATCCAGCGATCGTTTAGTTCCGGACTGACGAGGTCTTCAAGGCGGCCCTGAGGAATTTCCCAGGAATTCAGGGCGCATCCGAGACCACCGCAAGCCACCAGAACATACGTCCACAGCCACATCTTTCTTAGGAAACAAGTTCACGGAGAAATACCTTGGCCACTTATTCTTAAAAAGTATACATTTTTAGTGTAAACGTGTATGTTAATTCTGAATATTCAATAAAACACATGGTTATTGTGAAAAATTGTTTATTTCTCTTAGCATTTATTTTCACAGGCAGTTATAATTTGCATTCAGCAAAACTCAAACGAGAACAGACTGTAAAAACAATATTTATTATTAAAACCAAACAATAAGTCATTAGAATCATCAACATTATCATCCTTAATCTCCCCTCCTCCTCTTCCTCATAATCATCTTACTAAAAGGTGGCTACACAAATGGATCTATCTGATACTCCTGCCGGTTTCGACATTTCATGACGAATTCATGTTATTTTAATGAAAGCAACATATCTCGCGGTCTAAAAAAACGATATCAGAAAAGTAATTAACACATTTTAATAATTAAACTAAATTTAAATGACATTATAGTTATAAAAATATTAACTATTAACTCATTAATAAAAATTAACACTAAGTTGATAAAGTCTTTGGTGATAGTTTTTTTTACTTTTGGACTTACATTTATAAACGATAAAATTATTAAAAATAATGAAATTTAACAAAAAACAACAACAACATGAAAAATGAAGGAACGTACGATTTGCTATGACGCTCTTCCAACAAGAAATGTTTTCTGTTGTTTTACTAGGCTTCCTTGTTTTAAACAACCTCTTACGAATGTGGCGGATATACGCACTCATCTTACCCTTTATCAATAAAAAACATTTCACTTTCATAGGAAGTGAAGTTGTATGAAGTTCACACAAAGATTATATTTTAACTTTGAGTAGACATATTCATGTACATGCATACGTGCGTGGGTGCATGCGTGCATGAATACATACATACATAAATTACATTACATTACATTACATACATACATAAACAGCATACTCATAGTGAAAACATAATGCCGCCAATATATGTACGTTAAATGTAATGCTTTGATAATAAAAGACGCCGAATATAAGAAATTCACTTAAGATCGTCACTCATACTATATAAACATTAACGCCTAATAGGTTGCCATTGCCTTGATTGAACGTTTAATCTATACTTCAACTGATGAAGCAAGTAGAAACCGTATGGAGAATAACGAATACACTTCTGGGAAATATCATAGACCTATAGTAATAAGGCACAATATTTTTTGTTTATCATGCATCATTGAAAGTATTTTCTTTCAATATTTTATCAGCGTGTGGAAAGCTCGTGCTTAACGTAGCCCGGTCTTTCGATATATTACTTTTTGTTAAAGTGGGATATAAAGGAAATGACGCCGATTTCTAAGCAATTATATAACATACTTAATGAAACAAAACAGAACATTTTTCTGAGAATTGTGTAACCTTATCTTAGCCGAAGCATCTGTTCAGCAGGCCATGATTTACAAGAGTCAATTCCCATTGACCTGCTCACTGCGGTCACCAGGACCAATCAACTACATGTATCTATTTCTCAATCTCATTATCTCTTTCTTTCTTTCTTCCAACTTATACTTAAAACTTAGACATTTTGCTATAATGTGGTTGACAACTAAAACAATGTGTAAATGTGTAAATAGGAGACTTAACGTTTTTCAACTTCGACAACAGAGAAAAATGAAAAATGAAAAAAAAACAAAACAAACAAAAACAACACAACAACATGTGTTATTAAGAGATAAAATTCATAGCTGCGATTTACTAGCAGGAGGTGAAATATTGTTTTGTATGTACATGTTATAAATATTTATTTTAAACTATTTAAGCACACTCAGTAGTCAGAAAGACCCACTTAATGTGTAACAGCATCTGTATCCTAACGTCTCGTTATCTTAAGTTTCTACCTCCGCTTTACAGTTAACACTCAAATATACATAATATGCAAAGAGCAATATTAAACTATGATGTCGAGAAAACATGCACGTTTAATTTATGATACTTCTCAATGCGGCGTTTTGTCCTGCGCAGTACTTTTGGAGCAATAAATTTTATAAATAAGATAGTATGGTGTCATGAACCGAACACTATACATTAATTAAATTCAAATGTTCTCCATTATCGTTTGTTCGATGGTGAGAAAGGTTTTGTTTAACAAGCAAAGGCATATTTGTGTTAAACTAGTGTGCATTATAAAGCTTTTGACCTTCTTTTTTATGTTAATTGATCTGGGCTAGATTTATTGAAACTGGTCTCACATCCTTTGTTTAACTTGGTGTAAAGCTTTTGACCTTCTCTTTAATGTTAATTAATCTGGGCCAGATTTATTGAAACTGGTCTCACATCCTTTGTTTAACTTGGTGTAAAGCTTTTGACCTTCTCTTTAATGTTAATTGATCTGGGATAGATTTATTGAAACTGGTCTCACATCCTTTGTTTTACTTGGTGTAAAGCTTTTGACCTTCTCTTTAATGTTAATTGATCTTGGATAGATTTATTGAAACTGGTCTCACATCCTTTGTTTAACTTGGTGTAAGGCTTTTAAACAGATTTACATTGACCAGCTTTGCAGCACAAATCTATACCATATATACATATTTTAGGGGGCGTCGTGGGCGAGCCGTTAGAGTCGTTGAGTTGAAACTGCTCAGCTCCTCATCGCGTGGGTTCGAGTCCCGGGTGGGGTGAGAACTTTCATGTGGGGAGGTTTTCCAGGTAACCTGCAGTGCGCCGGTGGTTCTACCCAAACATATATCCAGGGTCTTCCTCCACCAATCATTAGCAAGAGGTCGCCAATAGGACCATAACTGTGTTGGTGCGATGTAACAAAAAACAACAACAACAAAAAAACAACAAAAAAAACAAAAAAACATATGTTCAATATACATCAATATACAAGACGTCTCTAGAAACATTGATTGACAATATTAAATGATAGTTTTTAAATCGCGAAATACTTACAATCGGCTAAGATTTGCTTCTATTGTATAAAAAGTTTTTTGTTAACATAAACATTGTGTACATTGTACAGGATATACGTACAGGAACTAGATTACGACCATTGCTTAATGGGATTAAGTGAAGAAAAAACATGTTCGATGAAGATAGTATAGGGAAGAGTCATTTTGCTTGAATATATACAAGTTAACGTCAGAGCTTTCTTTAAATTGTTTCCTGCTGAACAATAAATGGGACTATTGATAGAATTATCCTAGCACAATGTGTTGATTTAGAAAATCATACATTGCATCAAATATGACTATACTTTTAATAGGTGTTTAGTTTTTGTACGCGTTCACAATAGGCAGATTAGAAAAAAGTACTCATAGACAAAGTAATGTGTATCCTTTATTACATGGATTTATATTATAATAATAATATATTACAAAGTCCTATGAGTAATACAACATATGTTTGAAAAGGCACAGGACAAAATGTCTTCACATGCACGCCAAATGTAAAAGTAAGAACAAATCTGAAATGAGATATTTGACAAAAAGAGCAAACCCAACTGTTACCGCCTTGGAACGGTCAGTCGGAAAAAAGGGACCCATTGGGATACTTAAACCGGTATTACAGAGCTCTTACATCGCACTTCCTAATGGGTTTCTTAAATGCAAACAATGAAAAAAGATCTGTTGGAATAAACAATTCTGAAGCGAACTCGACCTGATTAAGAAAGTGGAATAGCATCGACTCCAGTTTTGAGACTTCCAGGTTCAAAACCGAGGTCTTATAGAAACATTTAAACATTAGAAGTGGTAGTTGTACAGCTTCCTCGCTAACTCTTGCACAAATATTTACAAGGGTCGCTTAACAAAGGAATCCGGAAAAAGGTGACATTGTGTTTGCTAGCATACCAGGGATTGACAACATGTTATACACAGAGAGGATAGCATTGCATATCATCATATGGTATACGTTATATTAAATAAAACAAAAATATTTAAATTGTCAATCTCTTCCTCCTCTTATCTTAATACATCATTTGAAAAATAAACAACTTACATACAGTTTAAATCATAATGATCGGTAGTCTTTATTTTTCAAAGGATTTTACTTATTCTGCCATCACTGACGGACAAGATACATAAACCCCGGTGTGGTATTATTTGCTTCATCAAACGCACAGGTGATAAACCTATCTTATGGATCAGGCTCACATTTAAAAAGACTAATTTCTAGGCCACAAATAAAGTTGTTAACAAATGATATTAATTGCTTTAAGGGAGACAACAGCGTCGTTGAGATTATAGTGTGCAGTGTGTATAGAGACCCATTGTATGTGTTATTATTATTTAAATTCTATATTTTCTATAATTCCTTCATTTATTTGCCAATGTTAGTTTGCAACCACATCAAGGGTAAAAGTGGAAGTACATTTTTGTTGAAAATAACAAAGGCAACCTTGCTAGTCCACGGATAATTGTTAGTATTATTTGTCGTGACGATTGAATATTCCCCGATGTACTAATGAAAGTATTTATCATCGCTTTCGGCCGCGGAGAACAGTAGAAAATAAGACTCAATCACGTCGGTTTTCTTCTCATTATTTACACCCTTACATTCATAATTTAGTTTGATGACAAGCTAATGCAACAACTATCGGCAGTTTGGTTACATGTAATTTGAAACTAAATTTTGTGAAACACTTGTAGTTGTACTTTTTTTAGTGTGAAATCAATCTAAATGAGTATTTTTACCAGCTGTATAAAAAGTTCGATAGTAGTCTCTGCTAAAAATAGATATCGACGCCAGAGCGGATCACCCTGATGACTATATAACGTGATCTCAAAAGTGAGCGGTCACGTGGTTTTCAAAGTTTACAAATAGCTGCAGATGGGGAATACTTGTTTACAATGACGAGTGGTGATATATGATTGATTGTTCACACAGATCTAGGACATGAATGAATAAAATTTAAAAAAAAAACAACAACTGGAGGAGCCGTTGGTTCCATAACGTCCTGACATAATCTGTTCTCGTGTACGATTATGGTGCCATTCTTCAATACAATCAAGACTGTGTTCAAACACTCGGTGAAATTTGTTGGCGAACATCTCTTTCGCATGGGTTAGATCAGGCAAGTCACCGTTGCCAAAGATACACACATCCCGAACATATTTGCCATGGCAAGGTTTTTTTGTCATTTTTCCAGACTTTATATCTTGCAAGATTTTGGCTCTTCACTGATAAGAGATCGGGTCCTGAAAGGGGAGATATAAGCTGTGTCAATAACTTATCATTGGAAAAAGCATATCCAGAACGTATAGAGACAGGAATTGCAATTTCATAGTTTGCTGAATTATTACGTTTTTTCTCGAATAATTTAATTAATTATTATTTATTAAATAATGCTTAATTGCTCTTAAATTATATTGGGTTTTACAATCCATTTACTATAAGGGAATATTACATGTGACTTGTGTTACTGAAAATATTGTTTTTGTAGAAAAAGTACAACACTACTGATAAGTATTGTAAACGTAATTGCTACCTTTTATTGATCCAGGTGCGCCTAATTGAGGGTTGTTATGTAACGTCGGGTAGAAAATTTCACCAGGAATCAATGTCGACTCAATGACCTTGTAGAGTTTTGAAGCCCGGGGATCTTGAAAGAGGAAGTGGACGAACCCTCGACTTAAAATGGCATGAAGTGATCCCTTGACAAGTTTGACATTTCCCGGAAGCTTTGATAGACTCGCGTTCTGCCAGCGGGAGGCCCATCGAGATTGACTGTATAAATACAATAAGAAAATATTGGAAGTCCTCAGAAAAATACCACAGATATTACCATTTGAAATACAATCAAACCCCGGCGCTGGAACAAGGATTGGTAAAAATACCGGATCAGTTGAATAAATCTGCTGGTCTCTGCATGGTCTCTGCATGCTCGATTCTTATTCCACTGTACACAAATAACCGCGCCCGTGACCGAGCGCATAGACTTGACTTGACACTGCTCAGCCCCTCACCGTGTGGGTTCGAATCCCGATCGGGGAGGTTTTCCAACCAACCTGCGGTGCACCAGTGGTTCTACCCAGGCATAAGTCGGGCGTCTTCCTCCACCAATAATTAGTTGGACGTCGCCAGTAGTACCATAATCCGCGGGATCGCTGTTACAACAATCAAACAGGTACCTGATCTTCTCAGCTTGTATACTAATGTATTTGTTCACATTATGTTTGGAATAGGTGACTGATTGCCTTTGCTGTCACACTACTAGTAATCATATTTTCACAATTCTATGACATGAGATAATTAGTGTGTTAGTTTCAAGTGGACTGATAAAGGATCCATGTTTGATTTAATTGACTGATTGGTGTTTTAATATAAGTTTAATTGATTCTTTTCGTTAAATTGTTGACAAAATAACATTATAAAAGAAGTATTTCTGTTAGTCAATCAATATTTATTAAATTATAAAGAGAACACGTTTGTAATGTTTTCAATTGATCGAAATATTGAACAAATCATATTCTGTGTTCTGTTATCATTTTTGTTCTTTCAAAATTCAAAACGAACAAAAAGTGACAAGAAATCACAAATAGATAGGCAGGCAGACAGGCAGACAGGCAGACAGGCAGACAGGCAGACAGTTGAATAGACGGACGGACGGATGGATAGATGGGTGGTTGTTTTTTAGGTACGTAGGTAGGTAGGTACATGTAGGAAGGTGGGTATGTATGAATGTAAGTAGTTAACCCCCCCACTCCCCCCGTTTGTATTATTTTATCTAATGTTTAAAATCCATCCCTTTATTGTAACAATATTCTAAATAGAGTTTTTACTTTGGATCAACGCAGTGTCATATCACCCGGAATATATATCATGTAAACCACACCTTGGATGTGCATAAACAACATTAAATTCATTCAGCTGTTTACAAATCTGCACGATCTCGTAATTAGTTCTCAGTGGAAATTCCTGACCTGTCAATTAATTATATATTTCCACTCTTTCTTTGTCCGGAGATAGGACATGCACCGTAATTCAGCATTCAAAACACTTATTGTTCCCCATGTTACATTTAATCCCTCCTGCAAAACAAATACATTGTCAAAACACAACGATATCGCAACCAGTGCTTTGTATAATATATGTCTAGATTTCTTGTCCACGTGTAAACAGAAAACATGCTCTGGACGATATATGGCGCGAAGTAAACATTCAGTTTGTTCAACGTCTGTATACATCAAGATCGTGAATGCAATAGCAAAACTCGGCCTCTTCTTTTGTTGAAGAAGCCAAAACATAAACCCGCTTAATTTGAAATCTCTGCCAGTCCTTGGACAATCTTATATACAATACCGGGGATATAAATGGATTGTTATCTACACCAATGGAATTTCCTGAAATCGAGTGACTCCTGGCGCGACTGTCTTTCGCAGATTTGCATTTTACTAGAATGTCGTTTATCCCAGACAACTTTCTCTCAATACGACAGTCAAAAACTTGGTGCCGATGCTGAGAGAATATTCCATTATATTTTTGCCTAGGAATATTGTTTTTGTCACAATGGAGGACATATTTGTTTTCGACTGACTGGTTCAAAGTACATGGAAACATATTGCTTATGTTGTTAATAATATTGCCCTTGCTGTTATATTGCAATTTAAAAACGATGACTATGCATGTGATACTGGTAATCATCAGTAGTCTTACTTTGGCTTTCATACTTATAATATCCGGATAGGTAGAAACACTGCCTTATCTTACACGTTTTATTAAAGCTTCTTTAAAACATACAACTAATTTATCAATTAATTAGTTAATTAAGTTATTATATGTGTATTTAAATTGTTACCACAGTGAACTCAAACGTCTAAACACAAAACCTTTCACACATGACTATGTATGTTCCACGCTTATTCCGTTGTATTTCTTTTTTCTTTATATATTCACATCAATTATTTTCGTAAGTTTCCTATTTATCATGTGTAAGGCGTTAATTTATATTCCACAAATGAAGAAACTGGCCTACAAAAAGTGTCTATATATCTATGTCTATACTAACACTTACAATCCAACCATGTGTCGTTTTGAACCACAAGTAAAATGTAAGTAATTAACGTCGCTGACTAGCCAGATATTAAAGTAGGAATATATAAAAGAAAATTGAGTCCATAACATTGATTTTTTTTTAATTCCCAATAGTCGGAGCAAAAAGCTGAAGCACAGACTCAGTGATCGTCACCAGTGAATGTAGCCGGTTGATAGCAAGGAAATGTGTAAGCGGTCTGGTTAGCTCAGTCAGTAGAGCATTCGCCCTGTTAGGAAAGGGTCCCGGGATCGAGTCCCGAACAGGCAGCACATTTTTCTACATATGTTAAAATGGCGTCCTGATGACCTGCGATGTTTACGATACAAACGCTTGAAACGTGCTTGTGAGTTGCATGTAGAGCAAGTGGTCTGTGGAAATTCAAAGTTACCAGGGTGTTTGTCGGTTCAGTTAGCTCAGACGGTAGAGAATTCGCCCTGTTAGCGAAGGGTCTTGGATTCGAATACCAGACTGGATGCATATTTTCTCCCTTTGCTACAGACAGAAGAACCAAAGTAAAGAAGCACAGCAGTAAGTCGCGGTTGTTTGATTTAAAATTGTAAGAAGCATTCTGCAAATGCATTCAAATCTTTAAAATACGGCTATTTAATTATTTAAGTAACTTCCTATAATAATTGTTTTCTAAAGTGTTGAAAGCACTTGTTCTTAGTACGTTTTTATACAAACAGGATATTTATCATACTATTTCAACTCGCCTCCTGTAATGATAAATTATCTTTTACATAATACTAATGTTATGACACAACTGGCGTATGTACATGCTTTTGTTACATGTTAATTATGTATTTGGGGCAGATGGTCATTATTTGCGAAGTAAACTTATTTGAATTGACTACTAATTTGGGCTTTTTTCAGTGATGACATCACTGGTTTAACTCCATGTCTGTCCTTATATAAAGATGACTATGGTTTATAATGGGTTTCAGTTAGTCCCATGCTGATTTGAAGAAAATATTTGCATTTTCGAAAAAGGACCACTTTCTCTATCATAAGTAGCATTGTCACCACAGTAAATGTCCTTTTCAAACTATTCTCTCTTTAGGCACTGTTGCCTAGGCGTTTGTCTCCTATACATATTGTATATATGTCGCTAGTTCATTCAATTTAGTGTTCGTTTGCTCGTAAATAGTATTCTTTTATCAGTTTTAACTCTCGATGGAGGTACAAACTGTTTTTTAGCTGTGAGACGTTATAGTCCTTTTTATAATATTTGTAAAAAATAACTTCAGGAAGTGTGAGATCGGAGCGCTCCAAAAACCAAGTTTTAGCACCCAGTCGTCCTTTAGTCGACCGACCGTTCCAAGGCGGCAACTGTTGATTTTTGCTTTTGGTCGTGATGTCTCGTCTCTGTATTTGTTTTAACTTTTACATTTACTCTGTATGCTTTTGTCTTGTGGTATTTCGAGTTTTTAATATTTGTGGTAATTCTGATAGAACCTTTTTTATTCTCCCATTTAATAGATATTATCATTTAACAATGCACTGGACACTTTTGTAAACACCAATTTAACACATAAGTTGCTTAAACCGATACGACGCACCTCTTTTCTCGCACTTCGGGTAGAAAATTTCATCAGGAATCAATGTCGACTCAATGACCTTGTAGAGTTTTGGAGCCCGGGGATCTTGAAAGACGAAGGCGACGAACCCTTGACATAAATTGGCATGAAGTGATCCCTTGACAAGTTTGGCATTTCCGGGAAGCTTTGATAGACTCGCGATCTGCCAGCGGGAGGCCCATCGAGATTGACTGTATAAATACAATAAGAAAATATTGAAAGCCTGAGAACAATACCACAGATATTACCATTTGAAATACAATCAAACCCCCGTGCTGGAACAAGGATTGGTAAAAATACCGGATCAGTTGAATAAATCTGCTGGTCTCTGCATGGTCTCTGCATGCTGGATTCTTTATTCCACTGCACACAAATAACCGCGCCTGTGGCCGAGCGCATAGACTTGACTTGACACTGCTCAGCCCCTCACCGTGTGGGTTCGAATCCCGATCGGGGCAAGAAATTTTATGCGGGGTGGTTTTTCAACCAACCTGCGGTGCACCAGTGATTCTACCCAGGCATAAGTCGGGCGACTTCCTCCAATAATTAGTTGGTAATATTACCATAATCCGCGGGATCGCTGTTACAACAATCAAACAGGTACCTGACCTTCTTAGCATGTATATTAATGTATTTGTTTACATTATGTTTGGAATAACTGACTGATTGCCTTTGCTGTCACACTACTAGTAATCATATTTTCACAACTCTATGACATGTGATAATTAGTGTGTAAGTGTCAAGTGGATTGGTAAAGGATCCATGTTTGATTTAATTGACTATTGTTGTTTAAATATAAGTTTAATTGATTCTTTTTATAAATTCTTTTCGTTAAATTGTTAAAATAACATTAAAAAGATGTAGTTCTGTTGGTCAATCAATATATATTAAATTATAAAGAGGACACGTTTGTAATGTTTTCAATTGATCGAAATATTGAAAGAGTCATATTCTGTGTTCTGTTATCATTTTTGTTCTTTCAAAATTCAAAACGAACAAAGTGGCAAGAAATTACTACTAGGCAGGCAGGCAGACAGACACGCAGGCAGGCAGGCAGGCAGGCAGGCAGGCAGGCAGGCAGGCAGACAGACAGACAGACAGACAGACAGACAGGCAGACAACTGGATGGACGGACGGACGGATGGATAGATGGGTGGTTGTTTTTAGGTACGTAGGTAAATAGGTACATGTAGGAAGATATGTATGTATGAATGTAAGTAGGTAACCCAAACCCCCACTCCCAACACCCCCACCCCCACCCCGCTGTTTGCGATATTGTTTGTAATAGTTTGTCCAATGTTTAAAATCCAGTCCTTTATTGTTACAATATTCTAAATAGAGTTTTTACTTTGGATCAACACAGTGTCATATCACTCGGAATATAGATTATAGTAAACCACACCTTGGATGTGCATAAACAACATTAAATCAACTCAACTGTTTCAACATCTGCACAATCTCGTAATTAGTTCTCAGTGGAAATTCCTGACCTGTCAAATTAATTAGATACTTCCACTCTCTCTTTGTCTGGAGATAAGACATGCACCGTAATTCTGCATTCAAAACACTTATTGTTCCCCATGTTACATTTACTCCCTCCTGCAAAACACATACATTGTCAAAACACACCGCTATCGCAACCAGTGCCTTGTATAATATATGTCCATATTTATTGTCCACGTGTAGACGATAAACATGCTCTGGACGATATATGGCGCGAAGTAAACGTTCAGTTTGTTCAACGTCTGTATACATCAAGATTGTGAATGCAATAGCAAAACTCGGCCTCTTCTTTTGTTGAAGAAGTCAAAACATAAGCCCGCTCAATTTGAAATCTCTGCCAGTCCTTGGTCAATCTTATATACAATACCGGGGCAATAAATGGCTTATTATCTACACCAATGGAATTTCCTGAAATCGAGTGACTCTTGGCGCGACTGTCTTTCGCAGATTTGCATTTTACCAGAATATCGTTTATTCCAGACAACTTTCTCTTAATACGACAGTCAAAAACTTGGTGACGCTGCTGAGATAATATTCCATTATATTTTTGCCTCGAAATATTGTTTTTGTTATATTGGAGGACATGTTTGTTTTCGACTGACTGGTTCAAAGTACGTGGAAACATATTGCTTATGTTGTTAATAATATTGTCCTTGCTGTTATATTGCAATTTAAAAACGATGATTATGCATGTGATACTGGTAATGATTAGTAGTCTTACTTTGGCTTTCATACTTATATCCGGATAGGTAGAAACACTGCCTGATCTTACACGTTTTATTAAAGCTTCTTTAAAACATATAACTAATTTATCAATTAATAAGTTAATTAAGTTATTATATGTGTATTTAAATTGTTACCACAGTGAACTCAAACGTCTAAACACAAAACCTTTCACACATGACTATGTATGTTCCACGCTTATTCCGTTGTATTTCTTTTTTCTTTATATATTCACATCAATTATTTTCGTAAGTTTCCTATTTATCATGTGTAAGGCGTTAATTTATATTCCACAAATGAAGAAACTGGCCTACAAAAAGTGTCTATATATCTATGTCTATACTAACACTTACAATCCAACCATGTGTCGTTTTGAACCACAAGTAAAATGTAAGTAATTAACGTCGCTGACTAGCCAGATATTAAAGTAGGAATATATAAAAGAAAATTGAGTCCATAACATTGATTTTTTCTTAATTTCCAATAGTCGGAGCAAAAAGCTGAAGCACAGACTCAGTGATCGTCACCAGTGAATGTAGCCGGTTAATAGCAAGGAAATGTGTAAGCGGTCTGGTTAGCTCAGTCAGTAGAACATTCGCTCTGTTATGAAAGGGTCCCGGGATCGAGTCCCGAACAGGCAGCACATTTTTCTACATATGTTAAAATGGCGTCCTGATGACCTGCGATGTTTACGATACAAACGCTTGAAACGTGCTTGTGAGTTGCATGTAGAGCAAGTGGTCTGTGGAAATTCAAAGTTGCCAGGGTGTATGTCGGTCCAGTTAGCTCAGACGGTAGAGAATTCGCCCTGTTAGCGAAGGGTCTTGGATTCGAATACCAGACTGGCTGCACATTTTCTCCCTTTGCTACAGACAGAAGAACCAAAGTAAAGAAGCACAGCAGTAAGTCGCGGTTGTTTGATTTAAAATTGTAAGAAGCATTCTGCAAATGCATTCAAATCTTAAAATACGGCTATTTAATTATTTAAGTAACTTCCTATAATAATTGTTTTCAAAGGTGTTGAAAGCACTTGTTCTTAGTACGTTTTTATACAAACAGGATATTTATTATACTATTTCAACTCGCCTCCTATAATGATAAATTATCTTTTACATAATACTAATGTTATGACACAACTGGCATATGTACATGCTTTTGTTACATGTTAATTATGTATTTGGGGCAGGTGGTCATTATTTACGAAGTAAACTTATTTGAATTGACTATTAATTTGGGCTTTTTTCAGTGATGACATCACTGGTTTAACTCCATGTCTGTCCTTATATAAAGATGACTATGGTTTATAATGGGTTTCAGTTAGTCCCATGCTGATTTGAAGAAAATATTTGCATTTTCGAAAAAGGACCACTTTCTCTATCATAAGTAGCATTGTCACCACAGTAAATGTCCTTTTCAAACTATTCTCTCGTTAGGCACTGTTGCCTAGGCGTTTGTCTCCTGTACATATTGTATATATGTCGCTAGTTCATTCAATTTAGTGTTCGTTTGCTCGTAAATAGTATTATTTTATCAGTTTTAACTCTCGATGGAGGTACAAACTGATTTTAGCTGTGAGACGTTATAGTCCTTTTTATAATATTTGTAAAAAATAACTTCAGGAAGTGTGAGATCGGAGCGCTCCAAAAACCAAGTTTTAGCACCCAGTCGCCCTTTAGTCGACTGACCGTTCCAAGGCGGCAACTGTTGACTTTTGCTTTTGGTCGTGATGTCTCGTCTCTGTATTTGTTTTTACTTTAACATTTACTCTGTATGCCTTTGTCTAGTGGTATTTCGAGTTTTTTAAATTTGTGGTAATTCTGATAGAACCTTTTTTATTCTCCCATTCAATAGATATTATCATTTAACAATGCACTGGACACTTTTGTAAACACCAATTTAACACATAAGTTGCTTAAACCGATACGACGCACCTTTTTTCTCGCACTTGTTGCGAGTTCCCTCAGCAATGACGTCATATAATACAATAACACATGACAAAGTCCTATGAGCATTGCAAGGAATACCAAAATTTAAAGAGGCACAGGACAAAGGGATTCACGCGCCAGCCAAATGTAAAAGTAAGAACAAATCTGTGATTAGTGATTTAACAAAAAGAGCAAACCCAACAGTTACCGCATAGGAACGTTCAGTCGACAAAAGGGACCGAATGAGGAAGTCATAATTAAACGTTATTAACGGCACTAGCCAGAGGTGGAGCGTCACCGTTACGAAAAAAGTTTCGAGGAACACGAGGCTTGGAAGAAATAAGCCACCCAATCCAGAGATAGAACATAGGAACGGGAGTTTGAGGTATGTATAAGCGTGTTCGTAGTATGTATATTATTTCATTAGCACAGCCAAATGTTGTGAAAATATGTAACAATCCACGGCAGAGGCTTCTTGCCATCACCATATCATATTTTTAATTATGATTACCACAACATATTTACAGATTATAGGAGATGAAACATAACAACTGTAATACTTATTTTCAATAGATTAATTAACGTTTAAACAGATAGGAGGCGTCAGTGGCCGAGCAGTTAGAGTCGCAGACTTGAAACTCCTCAGCCTCTCACCGTGTAGGGGCGAGAACTTTCAGGTAGGAATGTTTTCCAGCTAACATGCGGTGTGCTGGTGGTTCTACCCGGAGGTAAGTCTGGTGTCTTCCTCCACCAATAATTTGCTAGACGTTGCCAGTACGATCATAATTTTGTCGGTGCGATGTAAGTAAAGTGATTCGGTCTGGTCAAGTGGCAAGAATCACTGACTTGTAATGGCTTAGTACTTCACGTGTGGGCTCGAGTCTAGGACAGGGAGAGAATGTTTATGTAGGATGTCTTCCAGCTGACCTGCAGTGGGCCTGTGGTTCTAATCAAGCATTTTTCTATGGCACCTTTCCACCAATAATTGATCAATCATCGCTAATTTGATTATGATTATGTCGGTGCGATGTAACATATATTAAAAAGCTTTAGGCGAAATTTCGCAGAAGCAATTGTCACCTATTCCATTTAATCACAAAGCTCAGAAAAAGTCGTCGTCATTTTGGTTCTTGCAAATAACTAGAGAGTCATGACGACAATCTGTCCATCCTGAAAGATTAAAGTAGGTGTAATAAGTTTCGTTGATACGGCAGTTTCAGTCACGACTTACGCAGGTCTTTTGTATCACTGAATTACAGTAATTAAAGCAAATAAGTTTTTACTATTCCAATTGTGTTTTATATTATTGTGTCACTGGCAGCAACCCATGTGCTTGAAAATTAAACAAAAATGTTTATGCATCCACGGAACATCGCAGAGTGCGGCAATAAATGAAAGCTACGATAATGATATTATTAGTATCCAACATTCTGCCTGGATTGAATTCCTGTAACAATACATTACCACTGCTTTTGTGAATTATGGCAAAATTTCCATATTAACTCGTACTTTACTATAAGTAAAGACGGTTTTGAGCACTGCTTATATTGTGAGACAGTACACATCTCTATAAAACACTCTAAGAGTTCACACATACCATATCTACAAAAAAATCAAGATAGTGATCTATGGCATTTATGTTTTACAGTTCACACTGATCTAGGGTATCAATGTGCAGCATTTTAAAGGATCTTTTCAGGTAACAATGACAAACTTGGTTATTTGAGAAAAATATTATGGTCGGATACCAAATTTAAAGACATATGGTACACTTGAATTGTATATATTTTTTATTCACATATGCTAATTTCACTTGTGTTTTAAAAATATAATAATTTTATAAAATGTAGAATTCATCTTTTTCATGCTCATGTTTTCTATCACCACATAAATTGACTTAAGTGTTGTCACTATTAAACACTAAAATTAACATAAAATTAACGATTAAAGAAAACAACATGTATGAGGACATGTAAATTGGATGCCATATCATGGTCACAAATACGGATCAATTAAGGCTTATTAATTTCATATCAAATATAGCTTTTATATTTATTTTAGTTACAGTTAATGTGTTTATATGTATGTTTATCAATCTTAAGTTGAAAATGAAAGATGATTTAGTTAATACAATAAACTCTTCTTTACTCTAGAGATAAAACAGATCTAAAGCATACATAGAAGTTGTCTAAAACAACTTTCTTTTTTTACTAGTGCCGCCTCATTTATGTCTAGAAAATGAGTAATGATTAGGTCCCTAACATAAATAAAAATAATTCTTATTCAGACAACTGCTGAGCCTTTATTCTATCATTGCACTTTTTCTACAACCAACCCATTTATCCAATTACGAACTCAATTTATCCTAATAACGTGGATATTTTCTAAGCCAGCCATAATTTGTCTTTATTTAGGGAATCACCGAAAATTATAGAATTAGCTTGAAACAGAATTATGTTTGGACTCTGCGATGCGATGCTACGATACTGATATAAAAAGTATGTGGGAGGCATGTATATAATATGCCATATAAGGCTCTGTTTGACATTTCGTAAATATCCATTTGCATAGGTAACTATCCTATCGGTAAATTCTGAAGTCATTATCTTCAACATAGCAGTATTGTCGTGACATGACGATAGTAATTGTTTGGAATCGGAGAGCAGCCGAACGGAAATCTGGTCTTTCATCAGCAAGTGATTCTCCACGCACAGCACATCAATATATTGTAAATTGTATCAGCCAGTGTTAGCTGAGGTTTATCCATTGACGCTACAAGAAAAAGTTATACAAGAACAAAGCAGACACCGGTTGTGATTTTAAATGCATGGCTGTGGAAGTACACACTGGATATTTGACTACTTAGGCAGCTTCAAGAACGTTTTGGAATACGAAAATGGCTTTATTTTGTGACCTTTATTTGATATAAGTTATAGATCACAAAAATTGAAAGGAAATTAATAAAAAATCATGAAACAACTTTACGCTACTATACTACTTTGACCGTATGTTATCGTCTAACTTTTTAATAATGTTATTGTGTTTTGTCAACTCATTGCGCTAAGAAGATTTTGCTTTTAATTGATAATGCAGCAAAATTAATCCTCTTTGATGTTCTTTTTTCTCATTGGATTATGCAAGTAATAGCAGTTAAATTTTTAAGTGGGTAACAAAACAAGACAAAAAGGGAACTTTCACCACCAATGACAGAAACAGAAAACTGTTATCGGAGTGAGACTATATTTACAATAGTGATATGACAAGCTATTTTCTCGTTCGGACTGGTTCTGACAAAAAAGTTGAATAACACTTTTCTGACAAAACTATATTTGCTTAAATATTTTATGAGAAAAAACAAATGAAGATCGAAAGTTGATAAAGTGTTGTTTAAGTTAAAACGTGATTTTCCGAGTTAGGATTACACTCGAATCTTTTGATGAGATGCCCTCCAACGAAACAGTTAACATATCTGCCAATATGTCACTAAAACAAAAGGTAAATCCTACTGAAAACATCAGTGTCAATGACAGCTATCTTAATGACTTCAACGACACAAAGTCAGAGACTCCCCTGATCCTTCCGCAGACCAGCGCATCACAAGAGGTGATTATTTTTTGTTCTCTGTTGTTCATCGTAATTGGAGTCATCGGAATCAGCGGAAATCTTTTGGTGGTGTTTTCGGTGATGTGCAATCGTAAAATGCGGACATCAATGACAAATCTACTCATCACAAATTTAGCATTCGCCGATCTGATCATCATGGTGTTTAACATTCCGGATAGCTATATGTTCATGCGTAACGCCGGCTGGACTCTGGGTTTGGAGGAATGCAAGACCCTCAGATACATTTTGGTTGCGTCTCTCTATGGCTCTGTGCTCACTCTCTTGGCTCTTTCAGTAGAAAGGTAAGCTAGTTTGAGTGCAAAGCAATTTCAATCCAACCAATTTCAGTCGTTTTTTATTGTTTTTGTTATTTTCTACTGTTGTTTTTTATATTTTTATCTTTTATTTTTTTAAGATTTGTTTTGTTTGTTTGCTTGATTTGTACTGGGGTATATTTAGATTTCGATTTAATTAAACCAATTAATCTTCTAATAAGTCTTTCAAATGTATAACACATTTTTCCATAGAACAGTATAAATTCATTTAATGACTTTGAAGATATCATCCTCTTTGAATACAATACATTTATACTGCGGCGTACTGTACTGATGTATTTAGCTGTCCTTTTTCGTGTTGTATTTTTAATAAACTAAACCGCCAGACAAAACTATAAAATTCCCGATTTATCAAAGCCACTGGTATGACAATAATAATAATAATATAATATTTAGCTTTTAAAAAATAGATTCACCATTGAATTTTCAAAGGAATCATATAAACTCATGTTTCTAACACATATTTAATCATCACTCCAAAACTAGTTGTCCTGATATAATATAAAGACCGATAATATATAGATTGCATGTTTATTAAGTCTATTCTTGAATTAAGTAGTGTTTTACTTTCTTGTAAATTCTATGTGGACATTATTTTTCACTTTCGTCACTACTTCCGTCATAACATATCGAAGAAAAGTCAGCTCTAGGACATTTTCTATTCAAATACATCTGTAAAACCGGATCAAGGCGAATTAAGCAACGCGATTGGCATTTTTTGGCAACTGACCGTTCCAAGATGGTAACTGTTGGGTTTGCTCTTTTGTTAAATAACTCATCACAGATCTGTACTTATTGTTACATTTGGCCGGCATGTGAATTATTATCCTATGTCTTTTCAGGGTTTACTGATTGTTGCAATGCCCATAGAACTTTGTTTTATAATCTTATTTAGTACTATACTATATAAGTATTGTACTAATTATGCATACTTTTAATGTCTATTAAAGAGTACTGTAATGGTAGATTTTGCGATTTAATGGCGGCTAAATAAGCCAATTTATGTGTGACTTTCTTTATTACAAAAATGTGCAGCATCACTTGTCCTATGTAAATATTTTTGTTTTACGTTATTTGCTTATCTAAATAAAATTATGCCTCTCTGGTATTCCTTACATAGTAATGTATAACTAAGGTTTCTAATGATATGACATGTATTTCTTTCTAAAGTTAGTGTTCACTTACATTTTTGTAATCTAACAGAAAATTCGTTTTTTTCCGCCATATTAGAAAGAATTAAAATGTGTAACAAATCAAACCAAAAAAGTGATCATAATGTCATTGTTATACTAATGCTGGCTTGTTTATAGGTTTTCTAATATGGCAACGCACATGAAAAATTTAAAATATGTAAAGAGCATTTAAGTGTGAGCATATATATGCCTCCCATTTTTCTTATTCTTTGATTTAAGATCATGCCAGTAATATCTCAATAGATAGCAATAATGTCGTATTTTTGCTAGTAAATTACAAAAAAAAAAAAAAAAACATCAACCGTCGACATCGTTAGCATTTGTCAAACATGGGATACATCCAGAAAATGTTTATTTTCAATGTTTATCTCAATGTTTGCGACAATCAAACGAGTGCTACTTATGGCAATATTACAATTGGCAAGCACTTGTTCTATTATTTATTTTAATATAAATTTGAATGTATCGTACTAGTATGAGCCTAACAGCCTACATAGTTAAGTATATCTACACAACTTGGAAGTAATTTTAGGTTTAAACCTACAGCTTTTTTCTTGATAATGAAATGAAAGACAGATTTTAAATTCAGTAAATAAATTACCTTATTTCTCTAAAAGGTTATATTCGACAGTTTAGACCAAAGAATGTTTCCCACTAAACCCAATCCGTCATTGTTACATGAAAAAGTGCTGCTATTCATTGATGCTCTTGATCTTTGTGAATAGTTAAGCATAAATCAACAATCGTTATTGCAAATAGGTAATTCCTATCTGAGCCACGCTGCAGAGATAGTGATTTTTAAATTGAGAAACCCACGTGACAAGTTACTTTTGAGAACAAGATATATCTTCATCTGTGTATTCTGCTCCGAAAACGATACTTTGGTAGAGACAACTAACGGGTTTATTAATAGATTTGGAAAGAATAAATATTCAGAGTGCTTTATATAGAAGCTTGCAATATAGGTAGTGTTCAAAACCGTATTTACATACTTAGACTGAAGTATGAGTTTATGTACAAAATATGACTAAATTCCACCAAAACAGAGGAAAAGATGTTAGGTGTATTTGATGTAGGCAAACTGTCGGATACCTCCCTTAAGATTCTCAAACGAAAGAGGAATTAAATGCAACAAAGGAGTAATAAAAGGACATATTTTTGTTCAATCTGCTAATCCTTATTTAGTATAATATCAAACGAAGGATTGTATTGATAGTTATAAATATAAGTAAACCATTTTGTATCTTTTATTGTAACTGTAGATAATCGTTGATATGGCAAAAATAGCATCATTTGAAAACAAGCATTGATAAAACAATTTCTTAAGTCTCTCATTCAAGTTAAAAAACGTTTTCAGAAAACTCGAACAATGAACAATGATAATGACAAATGAATTGTAGGAAATTTGAATTATTATGTGCAATATGAGATGAACTTGAGATTTTAGAATTAACTGTATGATCGAACTCCATATAATAAGAAGTCGAACCATGTTTAACCTGTTACTTCTATTCAAAACACAAAGTCATTTCAAAAGTCGAAAAGTGAATCAAATGTTTAAATATGTGTTGCATTGCCTAAAGTTATGAAGCGAAGCAAACTAGATGTTAATTGCTTCCACGGTTATGTATTTATTCATTTTAAATGAGAACATGGCTTAGGTGTCGCACATATTACAATGTAGAGTAGCCCGTGGCAAAGGTTTACTTATGCGAGTACAATGCCAAATTGACAAACTACAACGACAAGCGACAATGCATAATTAAAGAAAATCCAACAGTTATAGAATTAAAACTGTCAACAAAATGAACGCTTGTGGTGTGTAAATCAGGGTAACAGAGATATAACCTCGCAAGTGTAGTAGTTTTTGCAAGTTGATATCGATATAAAAGATAACACTACCTTGGTAAAAACTTTAGATGAGATTTTCCAGTATAACATGTTTTTGCATTAATACTCGATTTCGTTTTAAAAAAAAGTTATATTCGCACATTTTTTATTATCGGATTCGCCTCTGCAATAATAGCCACTTATACCACAAGTGTTTTATGTAACCTGCTTTGGCGAAGTTAAAAAAGAACTTGAAAGATACTGTCAGTCAAGTAACGGCTGGAGTCTTAATAAAGTATTCCAATCAATTATTCAGCTCATAATTGCTTTTGTCCAAAATAATAGAATATGTGTTTACGTTTGTCATTTTTGTGATGTGGGGAATTTTTTGAAGATGAAGTCCTTGACAAAATGTCCGCCAATATAGAAACTTGTCATTTTTGTGATGTGGGGCATTGTTGGCAGATGTAGGCCATGTCAAAATGTTTACCCCAACAGAAACTTTATCAGAGCGGTGTGGTGGGAAGGGTCAGGGCGACTCTGCTTACTCAATCTAGTGTGTCTGCTAATGTGTGAACAAACTTAAACTTAACAGAAATTTCTGTAGTTCTTCTTTAATATATCTTAAGTAATGCTAGTAATATAAAAATGTATCATAACTTACGTGTAGCCAATAAAGTCGATATTTACATTATTAATCTAAATAAACAATAATAAAGGGTTATTATATACATATATTAAAATAAATTGTATCTCGTCTATTTAAGTGATTTCTAGCTGCATGAATTTAGTTTAAAATATTTGGCTATTTTTGTACAAACGAGATGTGCATGATTTAATTGCTTTTGTTGTTTTTGTTTTTATTGCAAACAGTATGCTAAAATAACATACAAGAAATAAGTTAATAATTTGAATTCTAGGAATACAAATCAATTGCTTTAAAAGGCATTATCACTTTTGTATAATATATTTTTAATTTAGAACTAAAGAACATTTAAAATTGTATTGTCTGAAGCCTATAGCATTTTTACATACTTAAATTATGTATGTCATGATTTGGACTATTGCAGGTATATCGCAATCATCCACCCCATCAAGGCCCACATTCTGTGCAACAAGAGACGCCTGGTAGTTGTTCTTGGGTGTATATGGCCATTTTCGTGTGTTGCCGCCCTACCTGCAATGCTGTTCAACACTATCCTATCCCACCCTGGCTACGGCGTGCAGTACTGTCAGACCGTGTTCCCTAACCACCACATTGTGTTCCCTGTGTTCCGCTATGTGGAAGCCATCTTATTCTACTTTCTTCCGCTGATATTGCAAGTGTTGCTATACTGTTGTATATCCAGACATCTTTTCATGGGGACTGATCGATTATACCGGCGGGTCCATGTTCGAGATCTAAACGGAGCATCGATTGAACGGTTTTCAGAAGCACTTATTGCACGTAGAGGCGTTGTGAAAATGCTTATTCTAAGCGTGTTAGTTTTCTCTGCCAGTTATTCACCACAGTACATCTTGCTCGTCTACAATACCTTTAGGCCGAACAGTTTTCACGAAAATTGGGCCTTCCACGCATTTACAATGATCTTATTGAATGTGAACTCCGCCGCAAATCCGATTCTTTACAGCATATTTAGTCAGAACTTTAGACAGTGTTTCAGTCAGTTCGCTTGCTTTAGCTGCATTCGTAAAAATACAAGAAAACAGCGACAGCGGCCGGCATCAAATTCGATGCCAGGTTCACCTAAATTGTGGCGCCATGTAAGCATGACAAACGCCTCTTCTAATGTGTAAATGCGTTGTCACCATTTAACGCCATGCTACAAAATACAGAGAAACTATATATATATATAGATATGTAGACAAAAGTGTACAACACTTCGAATTTGATACTTGAAACTTTTTTAAATAACTGTAAATAACGCTTCTATATAATATACCGGATTGAACAATTAGTTAAAGCATTGACCTTCATATTGCATCATATAAATGTGTTTTAGATAAAGTTCTTAACATACAATATATTGTTATTTTTTCAAACATTATCATTCATTTTTTTTTATAAAATATTTTGCTGTGCAACAAGAAGGTAACATTATATTTGCGGTTGTGTCTTTTTAATAAATGGTATATTTTCAACAAAAATAGTTGTGTTTCAGAAAATATACTTGTTTATTGTTGTTTTTTTCAACAAATTGTGCCTCCATGGAACCACATACTTCCTGGCTTGATAGAAAAATACGGCTTTTTTGAGATTTTATAAAATGACG
This sequence comes from Sinonovacula constricta, assembly GCA_007844125.1. Classification (NCBI taxonomy): domain Eukaryota; kingdom Metazoa; phylum Mollusca; class Bivalvia; order Cardiida; family Solecurtidae; genus Sinonovacula; species Sinonovacula constricta. Next base: position 7,109,759 of record CM017559.1, read on the forward strand.
CCTATAATCATTTTACTCTGACGTCAGTGAATATATTGTTTTTAATGTATATACTGTACATTCTGCACATTTGGTATATATCATCACCTGATTGTTGAGCTTCAAAAACATGAACAAGACACTGCAAAAAAAAGACATGTTAACACATCCATAGTACATTGAAGCGAAACATAAATATTTTAAACGAATATTCAAACAATTCAAACTGATCCACTTCGTATATAAACTGCTTTCCATGAGGTAGCAAGTTGAATTTATTTTGAAAAAAAACCATAAAAGACTGCCGTTTATTCTGTTTTAGCGGTTTGATTTAATCTTTGCTTTCATTGACATACCATTCAGTAAACTGTAAAACTTAAATATAAGTAACCAATTATCGGGTAACGTATCATCTAGACAGTGTGTAATTTAGTATGTAAATCGGACACTGATGGCTGATTGAAGGAATTGACCCAACCGGGGCGGATATTCATATTTACGCCGGCAAAAGAAATGTTTTGTATTTTAGATTTTACGGCACACCGACACTTTATAGGTCATACTGCGACATCTTATAAAAATAAGATACAAACGTAAAACATTGCATTCTCTGACCAAATTCTTATAATACAATTTAGTTTAAAGTGAAAAGAGTATAATCAGTATAAAATTAAGAAGTGAGTAGAAATATAAAAATCTATCAGGTAAAATGGCATTACTGATAAGGCGTAAAATGACAATATTTTTAAACCTTGTATGTACTAAGCTGACTATGGTGCCTAAACCAGTTTTTACAGAACTCTTGCCTCGTCCTCCCTGAGGGGTTTCTCATATGCAAGCAGTGAAGTAAAACACGTCTATTTAATTAACAAAATTGTGATGTATTCATAACGTCAAAACAAAACAAGTGACTTCCTTAGGGGTTAACATTTATAAGAGGTGTTTACATTTATAAGAGATGTTCACATTTATAAGAGGTGTTATATGCATGTATATATATATAATATATGTAAAATTTTATAAATGTGAACATATCTTATAAATGTGAACACCTCTTATAAATGTGAACACCTCGTATAAATGTGAACACCTCTTATAAATGTGAACACCTCTTATAAATGTAAACCCCTCTTATAAATATAAACACCTCTTATAATTGTGAACACCTCTTATAATGACTACTTGTTTCTGTGACAAATTAATGACATCTTTCGATGTTTTTTTTAAAATGCATCTCATCGACAATTTATTACCAATACCAATAGCAACGTCCAGCCTTTCGGTAGAGGAATACCCTTAAAATGTCTTGGTAGAACCTTCGGCGAACGGTGTGTCAATTGAAAAGCCTTCCCACATTAAGTCCTTCGCTCCTAACGCGGTGGGAGGCTCAGAAGTCAAAGGAGTTACAAATTGGCGTTTCTACAACTACGACCCCATACAGTTTGTATTGCTTTCATGCACTGTCCTGTTTATAGCTACTAGAAATATGATTTAAATGGAGGGTTTTGCAATTACTCCAGATTTATGATATTCTGCCTAAGAGGGCTACACAATTAGACGTTATTTACTTGTATATTCTTTTTGATATGATTTATTTTTAAATATTCAGATGACGATTTGGATAACTACACATTTGAAACAAGGTCCTGTTCGCTCGAGTAATAAACTCAAGAAAAAGACAAATTGCCGAAAATCTGAGTGTGTGTTTTTTTTTTTTAAAATATAAATAATACAGTTCCCACTGGCTTAATTCTCCGTAATTTTGTCGTCAGAAATAACCATCCAACCCTTTGACGGCATTGTCGGACACCCACAACTGATCTATTCTGTTACTCGCCATTCATCGACCATGGGGTATTTAGTTCACATTTCGCCGCATCTGGTAATGATATTTCATTGGTCGCTTCATAATCCGATGAAGATTTCAGTCCAATGATAAAGCTCGTTTCATTGTTTCGAAAGACTTGTCAAAATGGCGACGTCATTGTTATACTTCTAGTCTTCACGCTGAAAAGTATAGATTTTGTAAGCATTCTTGTTCTATTCAGGTCGATAAGACGACAGAAAATTTACCAATAAACCCACGATCGACGAATAGTAAAACGGAATAGTAGAGCGTGGTTATCCGATGATGATCTGAAAGCGGAAGCCAATTGTTTGTATTGTTGATCTTATTACTAAACGCAATCTCCACAATATGGCTAACTTAGTTGAAGTCGCTTGTCTCCGTTTGACTGCATTTCATGTAGAATGTTATCTATGTTGTCATTTAAGTCATCCTATAAGGATTGTTAAGTGTATTTCCTTTGATTTAACTCAACAATTTTGTGTAGTTCTTTTAATAGAAATAATACGTCTCTCCTCCAAATACTATGTGGACATTATTTTTCAATGACGTCCTAATTTATCAAAGAAAACGCCTCAGTCTCACCCCAGATTTGTTCTTACCTTTACATTTGGCCAGCATCTGAATACCTTTGCCTTGTGCCTTTTTAAATGTTGGCATAAGTTGCAATGCTCATAGAACTTTGTCATATTTTGTAATGGTGATATCATTTACAATGGAATATCTGAACACTGTACTAATTTGATTCAGGTTGTGTATTGTGGTTCTTTGCCTATTTATCACGTCATCAAAAACGAAAATATGTATGAATATACATAAAAAATGATACGAATTGTATATTATTGTTAAAAGAACCAGTGTCAAATTTGGGTGTCCCATCGTAACTGTGCATAGTCCATCTATTATTTAAGTGCAATAATTTTGTTTTATCTTTATGACTGTATGCAAATGAAAGTGAAAATCAAAAGAATTAAATAACGGCAGGGCTACATTATATTTTGATTGTTGGTATGATGTTGAAGGTTCTAGCCAACTTATAAACGACTTATATCTAAAGCAGTGAGAGGAATATAAATTATATTATTCAATTCATGCTATTCTTAATGTTTGTCAGGGGCGTTTCATTCCTAGGACGGGTAAACTTAATATAATAATTGTTACCTCAAATCACAGAGTTGAAATGTTCTTGTAAATATTGGCCTTTTTGCAAAGACATTTGTTAAAATGAAAGATATCCCTTTAATTTTATGTGGCTTATTAATGTCAGCGCTTAGGCTTTTTTATCCGGATAGATGTATTTTCTTTTCAATGCTTGCATTTGAGCAACCCATCAGAAAGTGCGAGGTTAGAGCTCTGTAAAACCGGTTTAAGCACCCCAGTTGGTACCTTTTGCCGACTGACCGTTCCAAGGCGGTAACTGTTCGGTGTGCTCTTTTTGTTAAATGACTCAAAACAGATTTGTTCTTACTTTTACATTTGGCTTGCATGTGAATACCTTTGTCCTACCCCCTATTCGGGGTCTGGTATATGTTGCAATGCTCATAGGAATTTGTCATATATTCTTATTACAGCTTCGATTCATTATCACAAAACATTACTTGCGCCATGTGAAGGTCAGAAAATTATGTAATTCGGGAACATATTTATCTAAATTCTTTAAATTCGAGTATTTTCTTTATGAACAGTTATACTTCTCCTCTGTCTGAATTAAAGTCGTCGCAATTGTTCCAAATGACGTCACTGCATTTTTGCATAATTTCTACAAAACGTCAGATCTACGTCTAACACTAGATTATTTCGAACAGTTTCGGAATTGTAAGACAGTGTCAGCCGTAAATTAAATCACTCTACATGTCCATTCTTTCATAAACTATAAACAAATATGATTGTGATTTCTTAAACTATACATCGACTTCAGAGCGGATTACCCGATTGATAATATAAATATTCGGGTTTTCTTAGTGTAAAAATAGCTAACTTTGCTAAAGTGGCTCAGATAGAAAATACCTATTTTTAATGAAGAGTGATGCGTTGTGCTTCACTTTTCACATAGAGGTAGGACATCTATAATCGGTATTTTGTGAGGTCTTATCAGGTAACACTAATTTATTTGGTTCTTTGATAGAAAACATCTGGTCCAGACTTTTGGATATCACCTTGAAGAACTACTTTTAAATATATTGGCGCAAAACGTTTCACAAAAGCTTGAAAACTTCTATGTTCTTTTTTATCCAATATAATGCACACATGTACTGAATATATATGTTGTAAGTGGGTAAATAAAAATGTCCTTCAAAATTTCCACAGATATTTCAATCTAATCTACGTCTAGACAAAGGCAAATAGGGTAAATATAAATGTGACAAAAACACAGAGACAAGACATAACACACAAAAAGAAAAGCCATCAGATAGCGCCTTTGAACGGTCAGTCGGCAAAAGGGCCAACTGGGGTGCTTAAGCCTGGTTTGTGGAGCGCTCCAACCTCGCACTTCCTGAAGGTTTTTCTATCAAACAAACAGTGTAAATAACAATATCCCTTCAAAGTGAAACAACTAGCAGTAAGCACCTACATCGGTTGCATAGATGCAATGAACTTATGTGCATACAAAATATCTAGTAATAAAATAAACTGCCAACTTATGTGCAGTATGTATAGCAAGTAAATAAGAAAAGGTCCTACCAAAATTTCCAGAGATATTTAAATCAAAACTACATGTAGCCAAAGGCAAACAGGGTAAATGTAAATTTTACAAAAACACAAAGACGAGACATAACACACAAAGTGAAATGTACAAGCAATGCACTACAACGAAGGATTCTCGGGTTGTAACCGTCAGCAATAAATTTTCTGATAGGTAAGTGGAAAGAAAAGTTATTGAGACCAATGATCTTTATAACTCTATAAAACATTACCATAAAATGCAGGATGGCTTATATCTGCTGCATAAGTGTTTTCATACTGCTATTATACTTAGAAGCAATAAAATCAGTGCAGTGAAAGAATTTTGACAACGCCTATTTTGTTAAATCGAAAGCCTTGCTGTAACAGTTTACGAGAAATAACTCGATTTCTAGCATTGAAATCTTCTACTGGTACAAACTCGTGCAAACCTTGTAAGTTGGGATATGTAAATACCATAGGAGGTGGCACGAGGTGAACCACTACAATACTAAAGTTAAAATCATCTCTCTTGTCATATAGTTTAGTTGAGACGTTGTCTTTGGAAATAGCGATCTCAATGTCGAGAATGCTGCATTCAAAACTGCTGGATGTCTATATAATAAATTAATTGTCTCAAGGAGGTGTATTCTTAAAGCACTAACCAGGCTTTAACTAAAAATGGACGGACATTTGTTAATATCCGAAACACGAATACCAATTATTTGTGACAAAAGTGATTTATTTACCAGAGATCAATGTTTATATATTTCAATGAAGATTACTTAAACCTTGTCCATATTATCTAATGTGTGAGTTAATTTAATTCAGTTATGGTATTTGTCCACGTCGTCACTAAAACTAGCTCAATATTCAGAATATTTCTAAATTTAATTAGTTTCTGTCACAAGTATATCCCCCACCACCAACTACATCAAAGCAGACACGCTTTGCAAAGAGTTGTTAAAGAATGCTTGTCGGCTATATCTGGTGGCCAGGCAAAGGCACATATAAGCGGGCGCTTATGCACACACCCGCACACAAACGGCACACAATCGGCACACACACGCACACACACACACACACACACACACACACACACACACACACACACACACACACACACACACACACACACACACACACACACACACACACACACACACACACACACACACACACACACACACACACACACACACACACACACACACACACACACACACACACACACACACACACACACACATACACACATAGTTTACTTAAAAAACAACACAAACGATGAGACAAGGCAAAAACACAAAGAGGAAATAGGGAAAAGCCAACAGTTACCTTTCTGGAACGAAGGAGAACAAAAGAACTAATCGAGGTGCTTTAACCTGGTTTACGGAGCGCTCCAATCTCGCACATCCTGAATTGTTCTTGTTCACAGACAAAACGTATTTGTTACAAAGATACCAAAGTGAGACAACAATAATCACCTGCTTTTGGGCATAAACATCTGAAAAACAATACAATCTATAAACATTACATATAAATCCATAATTAACTAAATATCTGCTGCTAAAATAATATTTGAAATAAAAGAAGATATCCGGGGGCCTGGTAAGAATATCTTCCATACAATTATACCATTTACAAGGATGTGTCTTCTGACCTAAAATGGTGATTTTTAAATGGAATGTGTTATTCGAAACAGAGCTTAAATATTTTATCATAACTATTTTCGTCAGATAAATTAATTTAAGACAATATTTATATGATTTAAATGTGAAATTTTTGACACAAACAGTTGTAAAACTAATAGACAAAATTCTTATGGTCTTTTCTTCGTGTCGTAAGTTATCAGAATAGTGACAGTTCCTATCTTTATACGAACAAAGTTTTCCTCTTGTTCCTGTTTGTTTAACGCAAGTTGCATCTTTTACCATCTCATTTTACTTAATGGACTATGCTTAAATGAAAGAAAAAACTCTACTGAAAAAAGAAAAACACAAAATAATATGTCAGAAACACTTGATCACTTACATCTAAGACATTACTTTGCCATAAAAACATCTCATAAAAGGATTGTTTTTATATAACCAATGCCAGTCCGCAAAATGCAAAGTAATTATTATATTTTAAAGGTGGTATCCGACTGTTTACCTTTATCAAATATATGTAACAATATCATTAAACAGTATTTTGCGGAACCTTGTCGGACAGCTATAATTCATTTGGTTGTTGAAGATAAAAATGGTGTTCTTTTTTTTTAATCGGACCGACAAAATTATCGTCATATTGTCGACGTCCAGCTAATTATTGGCGGAGTAATACTCCAGACCTATCCCTAGATAGAACCACCGGCGCACCACAGGCAAGCTGGAAAACCTCCCCACATGGAATTTCTCGACCCGCATGGGACTCGAACCCACGCGTTAAGCGGCTGATGAGTTCTGTATCTATATATTTACAAAAAACTAATCGAATCCTTTTATACGCAAATGTCCAGAATATCAAATGTCTATCTCGACAAAGACTTGTGTCTAAGATAGAAGTCGGTCATAATAGGCGGAAAGACATCCTATTATATGTATGCTCCGTCCGTTAAGCATATAATCTTTATAATATGCGACAATACTATGTCTAAAAAGAAAATAAGGGCACAGAGACGGCAGTCACGAAGTTCTTCTTTTCGTAAAAGCACGCCTTGATTTAAAATCGCTTAATGAAGACGTTGACACGTCAATCGGGAGAAGCACTGCATGTCCCTGATAAAGTCAGGCATCTTTAAGAGATTTAATTTTGGGCATACTGAATAATTAATTCTCCTGTTTCGAGCAATCCAGAAGAGACAGCGATTGCGTCCAATTATAAGGCTATATAACAGTTAATAACTTCTCAGCGTTTTTTAATTGCATGACGTAATTTTACCACTAATTACGACCAGCAATTTTTACAGGAATTTTGCCAAGAAAGATGGCGACGAATGACCAAAGGCGAGATAAGGTATTATAAGTTAGACTAGGGAATGTTTATCGCCTTTTCTTTTTGCTATGTTTGTAAATGATATTGAAAATATATTTGTTGTAAATGGTGTAGAAGGTATAGATGTTAACATGTTTAAAATGTTCCTTATACTCTACGCCGATGACATTGTCATTTTTGCCAACACTAGTGATGAATTGCAGACTAGTTTGAATCTATTGTGTGACTATTGTCAACGTTGGAAATTAACTGTCAATGTCAAAAAAACTAAAATACTTATATTTAGAAAGGGTGGTAGACTGCGCGAAAATATGTCTTTTCACTATGGTGTACACGATTTAGAAATAGTTAGCAAATTTGTATATTTAGGATTAGTATTTTCAACGGGCGGTTCTTTTTCTGAAGCCCAATGTACACTTGCAGGACAATCACTTAAAGCATTATTTAAAATCAATAAATATTTACATAAAATTACATATATAAATATAAGACACAAACTTGAATTATCTGATAAACTAGTTTTGCCTATTTTAAATTATGGTTGTGAAGTGTGGGGATTCCATCCTGGTAAAGCTGTTGAACGATTACATGTACAATTCTGTAAACAACTCTTAGGTGTTAAGAAGAACACCCAGAATGATTGTGTGTATGGTGAGCTTGGTAGGATGCCTCTTCAAAATACTCGATATTATGCACTTGTAAAATTCTGGCTGAAAATATTACAGTCTGATAATAAAAAATATATCAAAATTGTATATAATATGCTTTATCAGGATATTTTAGATAAACCTAATACAAAAAACTGGTGCTCATTGTTGAGAGATTTGCTTTTTGCTCTTGGTTTTGCTGATGCTTGGTATCATCAATCTGTTGGTAATAATAAGTTGTTCTTAAGTCTAATAATGCAAAGAATTAAAGACCAGTTTCTTCAAAATTGGAGAAGTAGACTAGATTTGTCAAGTAGAGCTGTTTTTTACAAACATATTGCCTGTTTTAGATTTCAACCATATTTAGATTTGTTAAATGTATCAAAATATAGAATTAGTCTTTCTAGACTTAGACTTGTGTCACATAGATTATGTATTGAAGTTGGTAGATGGCACAGACCTGTAAGTATTCCTATCAATGAGCGTTTATGTACAACGTGTAATATTTTAGAAGATGAGTATCATTTTGTCATGGAATGTCAGTTATATGCAAATGTACGAAAACAACGTTTACCTGCATACTATTGGAAAAGACCTAACATGTTTAAGTTTACTGAATTAATAAATACAGAATCGATAAGAATCCTGAAAAACCTTTCTGTCTATGTTAAAGAAGCTTTTGAAATAAGGAATAATATTATGTATATAAGATAATGTAGCTGTCTTAAATCGTACTGTATCGCTTTAAAATGACATTGTACACTTACACATTTGAAATAATATGTACAACAACACGGTTTGCATTGAACTAAGTATTTTAATTGTCATATTTTATTATGTTCATGATGTATAAGTTAAGTGCTTCGTTTATCTGCACGAAACGTGGCATTTGTTTTCCATATGATTGTCTTGTACTTTCGTTTCGAACAAGGCAAACTTAGATGGAAAACACAAACACTTATAATTATTAATGAGTCAATGATTATATACAACGATATATTTATAAATATACAATACTAGACTATATATACACAATTTTATATATGTGGAAAAGGCTGTCCAGCGTGGAATTTTTTCTAACTTTTATATAAGCATAATATAGCAAATAATTAAATTCGTATTGGTGTTGTGGATTTCCTTTTAATGAGCAGTATTTATAGCGTTTTTATTATTTGTCAACATCAAAAGGATGCTCAAGTTATATAAAAAATTAGTTATATTCTTTCTTTTCTTTGTTGGCTTAACATTTTGCCAAGAGTCATAACAACATATGGAATAGAGTTTTATTTATTTGCGATGAT
>CM017559.1:7124165-7257770 GCA_007844125.1 Sinonovacula constricta
AAGAGCTAATCCGACAACCATTCGGCAATATGGATAGACTAGGGTGCTAAAACCGGCCGTAAATATATACATAATGAATCTTCTAGAGGAATTATTAGCCATTATTAACATATACAATTGAGTTATGTAAACAACACTTGTTTAAACTTAATTATCAGTTATTTGAAATATGTTTGTTTCGTGTAGTTCAGGTAAGATTTTTGTTGTTGAGAGTTAACCCATCATATATATCTCGGAAACAACTAGACACTGTTTATTACCTTTGCATGATGTACTTTTTGTTTTCACTTGAATTTATACCACCATGTCGTTAAACCAACAAATGAACAGTCCCTTATCACCTCATGTTACTAAATGAACCTTTTTGGAATTGAGCTGACGTCTAACTTAATACATAAATACATGGCATACTATCTTTTCATACTCTATATGGAGTTATTTGTACTTTATGTTCACAATTCAGCATACAAGAGGCATTGTCACAAATAGGTATGATGTAACAGACATTTAACTACTATCTAAAACGTCAATTTGTTGCAACTGTAAACGAACTATTTAGTAAAGGTCACTTCAATAATTAATCCCATTACATGCTTGTTAGTGAAGATTAGAATGACGTTAATTTATAAATGTTCAACAAGAACAAAATAAGCATAGCAAGAATACTTCTATTCTTACAGCCATACTAGGTGCAGCAGTATACTTTTTGTGCAGGGATCGATGTCTTGATACAGTTATCTTACGTATATACAAACACGTTAAATGTGTTATTGTCAGTTATATTTCGAGTAATCTGGTTTTGTAAATATAGAAACGTAATTTGTGCATACAAAGATAAACATTACATATACAGATTTATGTATCAAATAACACTGATTGTAACACGAGATTTGTGTGAATTGATAGTAAATATTCGCTTTGCTGGCACGCCAGTTATATACACTATGCAACATGTGTGAGCTTGAAGGAAACACATGAATATATCTGCAATTAAAAGAATTTATGCATGCTTCAATTTATTGTCCGATATGTACAACAGAAACGATAACTTAAAATAAGTCTAAGTAATTGAATTTAGGAAATGATTCTCACAGTCGGCATCTAAATCGATTAGCAAGCCATATATTTGTCTCTGCTTTGTGTGGTTACATTTCGTTATTCAGCAGGATCTATAATGTCCTATATATTAACATCATAAGAAATATGACAACCAAATTAAAACATCAAACACAATTAAAGAAGACGTCAGTCCTTTAAAATAAACAGTTTAAGAATGCAAACATTTGTATAAAATATAATCCTTCAAAAATATTTTATACCGCGTAAATATACATCATCAGAGACTCAAAGAAAAATACGAATCTGACTTAATTTTACTATTTTACGTTAAATGTGTGTTTATAATTTTTGCAAATGAGGTTTTAAGCACCTTGTTAATTAATACTCATTTAGAAGGATGAACTTCTTATGTGTTTATATTACAATTATATTCTTTGTGTAAAACGAAGCTTCAGAATGACATACTTGTCACGGTAAATACAATTATGTAATAAAAAGGAAGCATAGTTGCTTTATTTAGTTAATTAGATAATATTTACATTTCCCACATTTTCCTCCTAATGAACTGTCCATAATTTTACGTTTATTTCTCGAATGATGGATTTATAAGCTATAAGGAAGCAATTCAGAATATGTGTCAACTTAATTCCTCACAAAAATCTATATGAAGAAGCACTCCATTCCTAGGTGACGTAGCTGGATTTTGAATTACATCTTCTGATAAATTAGTATGAACTAATTGAAACATTTCTTGCACTGTTTTATCACATATTGTCATGAATTAGTTATTTTTACACGTCATTGGTTGGACTGTTGTTTTCCAATTTGTTATTTCCTTAAGAACTGTTTCGGCTAATAGTTTTTTTTTCTCATGTTACAAGTTGTACATAACATAAAAGGTGCGTTACATTGTTTCAAAAATAATGTAGTTATTTATTTTTGCTACCAATCTTGTCGATGGGTTATTTGGTTATAGCAACTTTAAGACAAAATTTCTAGAAAGTACAAGGTTGAATCGCTCTCTAGGACTGACCTTTTACGAAAAAATCAATACAGACATTATTGCTGCTATTTGTCATAAAGCACCAAGTGAAAAAAATCTTGCTGCATAGTAAATAATACAAACGCAGAGAAATACTCAAATAAATAACAAATAAATAATTCCTTCTAATTTATCTTTGTAGTTTTATTAACGAAAATTCATACTGAAAATGTTATTTAAATTTCTGATAACAGCATTTTTTACAGTTTTTACCCCTATTTGAAACAATTTCAAATCTTTACATTTCTGCCATAAAGTGAATATTGATATTTGTGTAAGCACAAAACAAACAATCCAAATAAAATCATCTAAATTTGAGTGTGAAATATTAAAGAGATTATTCTATACTAGTACACACTGAATTAAAACAGATAAACCGATGCATTTTTTACAAAAGATCTAATTATTTTCCTAATTCTTTAAACACTTTGTTGAATACCTTTAAAATATTATAACAATGCCAACTTTAGGCTATAACTTCCTTGTTGTTAATAAATATGCACTACATATGTGTGACCTTGGAACAAGCACAGCCCTTCAGCTGATCTGAACCTTAAGTTTGACTGTGTTGATGTGATTTTTGAGCTGAAAGTTAAAGAATTAAATTTCGGAATTGTCAGTTCTGTTCACGTTATATCAGATTTCTGCAATTTCTTTGCGTTTAAATGTTGTTATTTAGCAAAGGTTGACTTGATAATTGTGATATAAGCAAATATTACGCAAAACTGCAATAGAATAGATAAAGGCCAAATAACTGTTTTAAGGGCTTGGTGTCCACAGTCATCATCCTTTTGTAATAATAAGCAGTAAAAATGTCTTGGCAAGCAAATAACATAAATATGGCATACTTGATTAGTGAAATAAGTGCGGTTAAAGTCCTGAAATGTATAATAACAGATTTAGGACACCCCCGCAAATTGACATCTAATATAAAGGAAGATGCTTCTTTTCATTTCCATCGCTCTTGTCTCTCCTGAAACGCCATAGAGAGCCATTACAAATCACGACATTTTGTTCTTGTATCCATTTATTAATTTTCTCCCGATGATGAAGTTTCTACATATTTTGACAGCCTCATATTTTTTACGCTATTTGTCATTGAATAAAAAATTCGGGATGTGCGAGATGGAAGCTAAAAACGATTAAAACACAACATTCTGTGTTCTCCAAATGACTGTTCCACTATGATAGCTGTTGTTTTTTTCTTTTTGTCTTATCGTCGTCAAGTCTTACTGTTTTGTTACTTCTGATATTTAACGTATAACAAATGTCCTCCATAATGAAAATAGATAGGTAAATAAGAAAAGCTCCTATCAACATAACCACAGATATTCACAGATAAACCACCTCCAGACCAAGACTAACAGGGTAAATTGTAAATGTAAATTTGACAAAACACAGAGACGGGACATAACACACACAAAAAAACAGCAATTACCGCATTTGAACGGTCAGTCAGCAAAATAGGAATCTATGTTCAATTCTTTGAAGGCAGGATGGATATAGAATGTTACTTAAGCGTTAGTAGTTGGAATTGTCGATTTCAGATAATAAAGCTGGTGTTCTTACAGATTATACATAGACAACCAAATTAACTAAATTTGTATTTTATGACGTCATTTTTTACAGCTAAATATACGTCTTCTCCTATACTATTTTGTCTAAATTTAATCTTTTAACAGTTTTTCCTTTAGTAAGACACCCGGATAAACGCGGTTAGATGTCTGTGAATCTTTGAAAGTACACTATTTTGTATTTGTTCCCATCTAAAATAAAACCTGCATGTAAAAACGTTTGTTGTAGGCTGACTTCAATTTCGTTATAAGTTGCAATACACAAACTTTCTTTCTAATTGTTTTAAAGCCGTTAGTAAGCAACACAATCCTGCGGCAATATTTCACTAATAAGATATTAAAATGTAGATTTGTGCAATATAACTTACTTACAATCTTTTACTATCTATATTACGTGTACGCTGTTTAAATATTAACTTTGGTGTTAATAACGTCTGATCTCTCACACGTTCATATATTTATTTCATGTTTTTTTTACTTTCATGACTTTTGTTCTATTAGCACATCCTGAATACATTTTATTCTTATAAAAGTAAAAGAATCGTAAAAATAAGGCCACCATATGCTAAAAGGGACCCTTCACTTAGATTTCTGGAAAATATGGGCACACAATGGCATTGGGTTGGGTTGATATTTGACCGATACAACAACCACGATACAACAACCACGATACAACAACCACGATACAACAACCACTTCGAGTTTAAGTAGGTTGTTTATATTCAGACGTTTTCCCCAGTTCTGACAAAAATTAAATCATGCATCAGCAAAACCAACATCTTTATTTTTAATAATTTAATGTATGGAAATGTTATTTTTAAAATTTGTGTAAAAATATGTCTTTGTTTAGTCAGTCACCCACCTACTATCTTGTCAATTATCACAGACTTGAGGCATATAGTTCTACCTTCATTAGAAAATGCATGAAATGAACGCCATAACTTAATAGAACTCCCAGTCATATTATACTTAGAACCCATATATGATTGAGGGTTAGTCAAGTAACCACACCTCTATCATGTTTAATGAAGTCGGTATTTTGTGCCTGGATTTAAACAAAGGACCCCAGAGCTTCTGAACCCATTGATCGATTGCATCTTTTATTCTATCTGGTTAAAGTTTTAAGATTTTTAATGGAATAAAAATTTAAGAACACAACCTCCATTTTATGTTGATAAATGTAGTGAAGTGATTAGAATATGTTTTTTTTGTTACAAACACAAACACACTTATGGTCATTTTGGCGACGTCCAGCTAATTATTGGTGGAAGAACCACTGGTGCACTGCAGGCTAGCTGGAAAACCTCCCTACATGAAAGTTCTCATACCAACCGGCACTAGAACCCATGCAGTGAAGGGCTAAGGAGATACAAATCAGTCACTGTTTAGCCACTAGCGAGTCCTGTTTATTGTTCACCGAAAATAAACACATACACGACCAAGCTTATTGTCAACAGCATATCCAAAGAATATTTTATATTATATATAAATGTATATTGTTAAATGAAATAATTTGGACTTCCAGAAAATCAACCTAAATGTCAAAGTGATAGTACATCAAAAGGAAAGAGAGAAAAGCAACCCTGTCATTTGTGGATCTGTTTAATTTTTCTAAAAATCCATATCCATGCGTGTATGCATATCTTATAGCTTGCCTTTAAACATAAACAATCATCAAGACAGAAGAGGATTATGATGATGCAGAATATGAACCTACCCTACTACTTTTGCAGCTGCTGCTGATGATGCTACTTCTACTACTACTACTACTTCTTCTACTACTACTACTACTACTACTACTACTACTACTACTACTACTACCACTACTACTACTACTACTACTGAAGAATACAACAAACACTGGTAACACCAAATAACGCTTATCATACACTGAAGTGTTGGCAGGCGGCATTCCAGAAAAAAACTCAGGTTAGCCAAAGTTATGTCAACTTCTAATTTTTTATTAAATCTGTGGTATTTAAGCATATGTTCATTTACAGGTTATTTATTTCAAGAAACAATCATTAATTTTAACTTTAATAATACTTGTTAGGGAAAAGGTCTGAACTCTCTTTACAACAGTAAATACTACTTATTATCATTTCCCAGGAAGAAAATATTAATATATTGATTAAATTTATAAAGCTTAAAGAGTTAAAAAATATTCATGCAAATTATAACCAAGGGTAAATATTTCTTGTAAGTAGTTCTTGTTAAAAAGTGTTTTAGTTTATGGTATGATATATTGATGTATTTTATGTTCCTAGAAATTATACAGGCAAAGAAGATTTGCACTTGCATCTTAGTAGCATCTGATATGGAAACTATTGTCTACGACATTAATTATAACATATTCACTTCCTGCCTACAAACCAGTAAAGTTTTTCGATTGAAAATACCTAGTGCTATACATAGGAAATAATTTGTCTTACCAAAAGACAACATCCCATGTAAAATGTTAGGCCTTAGAAGAACTTGTAGTCCAAGTGACTCTGAACTAGTATGATGAACCAAAGCAATTAAACAGCAATACAATGTGGTCATTTAAGATATATCCAACTATTGTAGAACTGGACTTTGCTCTAAATGGACTTTAAGCAACATGGTGAGGGCCCAATGAACAAGAGGAGTTACTTTTTCTGTGACGGTAATACCTAGGCTATGGGTATAAAAGCATTTACAACTTGAAACTTGAAATTATTATGATATTCAAAATAGGTATATGCCACATAAAATGAACTTAAAATGAAATATTAATTTACAATTTAAGTTGAATGTGGAAAGAGAAAAAGAAAATAAGCATATGGGTACTGTATCCAGTCATAAGAAGGAACATTACAATAACACTGGAGAACTATTAGGAAGTATCCTGCAGTCCTGATCGACTGATAGAATAAAAATGGCGCCTCTATCTATGATTATCTTGATTTGAGGAGTATTTACTCTATTTGGCACAAGTATTCCAAGACCCCATAGTTAAGTTATGTATCCATAAGATGTCTTAGTTTTGAGTGTTTAAGTACAAATGATATTGTTAGCAACAGACAGGTCCCCACATTCAGTTTTACTCTAGAGAAGATCTTGAATCTAGTTGGAGTTGCAAGTAATCTATTAAAATAGTCTAGCTGCAGGTGCACCTTTTTATCAAAGTAGACAAAGTATCCCTTTTTAGCGCACATGAGCTTATGCCGCAATATGGCTATATAGGAAAACTTATCAGAAGCTGTAAGAGCTAGAGCCTTGGTTTTTGGTCATATTCCATATAAGTCTAAATGGAAAAACTTAGAAAGTCTTCTAGTCAGAACCTACAGGAGCTTGAGCCTTCATATTTGGTATACATGTTTCTTGGCTGGTCCTTTATCAAGGAAGTTCAAAACATTTTGATCTTTCAACATGACCGTAATGGGTGTAGACATTTATCCAGTGCATAACTCCTATATTCTCAAAGTTTTTGACTTGAAACTAAATACGTAGATAGGTCTTATTGAGAAGGAGTGCAATGCATTGGAATCATAACTTTGTACTTCATGATTTTGAAGTTATGCCCATTTGTTAAATTTTCTTGTCCGGAACATGATTCCAACGTTATCAAAGCTATTGACTTGAAACTTCAAAGGTGGATAGATCTCATTGAGGCGGAGTGCAGTGCACAAGAACTGTCACTGTACACTTCATGATTTTGGAGTTTTTTTCTCTTAGTTCAATTTTCATACTTGATGTTTGTCTGAACCAGACTCCAACATTGAAAATCCAAAAGTGGATAGATGTTATTGAAACGAATTGCGGTGCACAGGAACTGTCACTCTGCTCTTCTTATTTTTGAGTGATGCCCCTATCTACGCAAATGCCATTACTATTCTGTTAATTTTCGTATATATGATGTTATTCACCTTTGAATTTTTTCCCGATTATCCGGATAGCAGTACACAATCTCTCTCTCTCTCTCTCTCTCTCTCTCTCTCTCTCTCTCTCTCTCTCTCTCTCTCTCTCTCTCTCTCTCTCTCTCTATATATATATATATATATATATATATGATTTAACATTTTTAACCTATAAAGTTTTTATTTCTGTACTTTTTAATTTCATTTGTTTGTTGTTTTGTAAGTATACCTGTTATATTTCGGAACTTATGCATTTTTAAATTAAGTATATTTCTTTTCTTTTCCTTAATGAATAGAAATGGAGATGTAAACTTGCAACTAGCTGTTATGTGTAACTATGTAACTACGTAATGCTCATTACTAACTATGGACTTGCATTTGTATAAATCAATCCTGCAACTTATTATATTTCTTACTGTGCATAAGACAATTATAGCATATTTTAGCAACTGTCTTATTTATTTTTATTTCATTGAATGGTGTTCATTGGTAACATGAACAAACTGAGAGATATGGCTATTTTAAATGTATGTATTGTTTGTTTTCGGACCATGGAATTAAAATTATGGAATTTAAGATAAAAGAAAAACAAGGCTTCAAAACAATTTAAATAATTTAAATAGACAACAATAATCTGCATGAGATACAAACAGGTATCAACAATCTGCTTCTTATCTGCCACATGCACTATCCTGAATCAAGATGGTCAAGTCTACATAAAACAGGTTTGTTTAGGGCTTTCTTAACCCAATAAAAGATATCATGATGGGTAATCCATACAAATGCAATACAACTAAGTAATGACAATTTTATGTAACCTGTTCATTAAATGTTTTCTAATTTAATGTTCTTTTTTCCTTAAGAGATATATAAAGAAATACTGTCTCTACTACAGGGACACATTTCTTCATATTATTTCCATGCTAATAGAACATTTAGTATGACATTCTTTAAATAATCATCATACGGAAAATAATGCCTAAAGATTGTATCCGACAGTTTGGCCGTTTTTTTCTCTCTCAAATAACCAAATAAGTCATTGGTATCTGAAAAGGCCTTGCAAAAGGCTGCTCGTTTCCGAAGGTTTGTGTGAACAGTCAAGGGTAAATCCACACTCGTCATTGCAAACAGGTATTTCCTATCTGAGCCACGCTGTAGCGATGGCTATTTTTAAACTAAGAAAACTACGTGACCACTTACTTTTAAATAGTCATCCGGGTAATTCGCTATGACGTCGATATCTATTTTTAGCAGAGACCACTATTGCGTTCTTTTAGAGTTGGAAAGACTGAATCATTAGAGTATTTTTTTCGCAGTTAGTTCCGTCTAACAATAAAGTTATTGTTACAATCGTCTTTATAACGAGTAATGCATGGGTTTATGCAAAATGTATGAACACATTCCCGAAAGCAGTGGCTAGATATTGGTAAGTGTTTTTAATATAGGCAAAAGATCGAATACTACCTTTTAAATGAAATTAACTATATTTTTTCATTTTTAACTATATGTCTATTAATCAACTGTATACTGTCAAATGAGCGTTTGTGTGGAGCCGCATTATTTGAAGTACACTGCAATTCTTGATAATTTATTGAAAATCTTTAAATTGATGAAAGAAACTAATAAGGATAAAGTATTCATCATCGCTTTAGTACTATATTTCTAAGTATTGTCAAGAACAGAATAATGTACTGCACTGACCATTATGCATTACTTGTATGTCAGCTCAGGCCTGTTAATCATATTAAATGCAGGAAGTGGCACTATTTGCCTTCAAGATCATGAGATAATATGAGAATATATTATCTTTGTCGAGGAAAATATAAACGATATTGACTAATGGAAACGTTTTAGCAGCCTCTAAAATGTAAATATAGCTGAGACGTCTATTGTTTTTTTTATCGGAGCATGCCTTCCAGACCCATCTAACACGGTAAGCACTTCCAGTGCTTTCTCAATCAGGACCCCTCTGAATAATCCTGGATCCGCCCCTGTACTTGATTTTCATATTTCTTACCAGATGATTGTTGTTAAGTCAACGGTACATTATGCGGAAAGAAGTATGCGAATAAGTTATCGAAATTACACATTATTTCTGAATATAAGATAGACAAAGTGAAAAAAAGCAAAATTAATATTTATCAAAAATATATATAACTATAACTGGTCCTCTAAATGAAATTTGTAATTATATGTTTATAAAACCATTCCTCCGAATGACATGTGCTGCACATTTTTCTTTCAGTAAGTAGTCCACTCAATACAGAAGATATCTCTTGAGCTGGTCTAGTTGAATAACACGTATAGTCCCTGCCGTAGTACATGAACAAAACAGTGTGTGTGTCCGTGTATGTTACGAATATTAGTTGGCGCGATATTGTTTGGCACGAAAAGTAATGAAATAGGTAGGAGCTGGGAACCAGACTACATTTGCAGTTTTTTATATTAAGGTACGTGTATTTTTGCATGCGTTATGCAA
Source organism: Sinonovacula constricta (assembly GCA_007844125.1). Taxonomy (NCBI): domain Eukaryota; kingdom Metazoa; phylum Mollusca; class Bivalvia; order Cardiida; family Solecurtidae; genus Sinonovacula; species Sinonovacula constricta. The sequence goes on from CM017559.1 coordinate 7,134,201, forward strand.
ATTAGGTTCAACGATTTTCAACGAATGATTACGTCCAAAGTGGAAGTAGAATTATTTTGTTTCTGAAAATACGATTAAATATCGTGTGTTTGTGGGAAAGTTGAACATACATAATCGAATTACTATATACATAACTTCCTAACATATTTATTATTCGGTTCAAGCTTATGTGTTGTTTATACATATTACGGTATCAAACATAAATATCCATGTCTCAGCTGACAGAAATACAAAGAGGGATTACAGATTGCCTCATCATCTCCTTTATCTAACAGCCACTTTGGACATTGGGGCTTAAAATGTTCGAGTTTGGAATTTAAATAAGAATTGGATCAGCTTAAACTTTACTTTAAATAAATTATGTTTATGTTTATTGTGGTTATCGTCCAACCAACTGTATTTCAGTTATGCGTAGACTGTGTTCCCTCGAAGCAGATATAGTGCTGCCTTAACTGTGTTGAGCATTCAGTGAACTCCTGGCTTGATACCATACCCAGTCACATTATCCTAACACTGAGCAAACCAGTTGTAGAACTGCCCTTATATTTGCTTGAGCGTCAGCAAGGGATGTACATCTCTACCACTTTAAATGACTATGGTCGAGATCGAACCAGGGACTGGCCGCTCTAACGACCAGCTCCGGTAAATAAAAGATATATTTGTAAATCTATCACTTATGTAACGTGCACCTTGTTAATTATTAAAATATTTTTTGTGTAGAACCTCTGCTGGCTTGTTTCCTTTTGTTGAACTATTAGGTTGTTATATTGCATAGTCCAGTTTGTCATAAATGTCTTCTAAACACTCAGACAATACCAGGAAATTACGTGTTATAGCCAATTAAACGGTGGAGGTCGGTGTTAATTTCAGTAACTTATGCGTTAATTAAGCATCCATATATTATGTAATGAAGGGTTCTTATTAATGCTTTATATTAAAACAGCGGTAAAATGAGTGCTTGCGATTTTTTTTATTTTGAAATTAACCACAGAGGTATTACATTTTATGCCAATTGCTATGGACAACGTTTCAAAAGAATAACCAAAACAAAAGTGCTGAATTACATCTAAGTGTGTCTATTGTACATCACTTAGATTATGTTTGTATTTACACCTAATAATTATGTCTAGTGTTAAGTTGCCTAAGTTGTGATTTCTGATTGACTCTTGTCATAATGTCCTATATTATTATCATACAGTTCACTCAGGAGTTATTGCCGCTGTATTGCCCGCCTTCAGAGCTGTACTATGATTATATTAGAAGCTTCGGCCACCTACATATCCACATTCAGAACATTTTACTACAAGAACTACATACGCATTTACCACAGTAAGCAACGCCTTCCGGAATGTTTGATTAGGAGGTTGTCTCTAACGAAGTTTATAATTATCCGAACAGGGAATAACTAACTTGTTGTTGTCAAGGACAATATTCGGAGAGGTGTATTTTTGGAGGAAATTGAAGTCATATTAGCTGCACAACAAAATATTATTCTCGTAAATTCATTTTTATTTTTACATAGAAACATGAATACACATAAAAATACTTTGCAGTTATCAACTTACTAACGACGCACTAGATGTCCTGTCTTTTGATGCTTGGAGGGGGTACTACACACTAGATGTCCTGTCTTTTGATGCTTGGAGGGGGTACTACACACTAGATGTCCTGTCTTTTGATGCTTGGAGGGGGTACTACACACTAGATGTCCTGTCTTTTGATGCTTGGAGGAGGTACTACACACTAGATGTCCTGTCTTTTGATGCTTGGAGGAGGTACTACACACTAGATGCCCTGTCTTTTGATGCTTGGAGGAGGTACTACACACTAGATGTCCTGTCTTTTGATGCTTGGAGGGGGTACTACACACTAGATGTCCTGTCTTTTGATGCTTGGAGGAGGTACTACACACTAGATGTCCTGTCTTTTGATGCTTGGAGGGGGTACTACACACTAGATGTCCTGTCTTTTGATGCTTGGAGGGGGTACTACACACTAGATGTCCTGTCTTTTGATGCTTGGAGGAGGTACTACACACTAGATGTCCTGTCTTTTGATGCTTGGAGGAGGTACTACACACTAGATGCCCTGTCTTTTGATGCTTGGAGGAGGTACTACACACTAGATGTCCTGTCTTTTGATGCTTGGAGGGGGTACTACACACTAGATGTCCTGTCTTTTGATGCTTGGAGGGGGTACTACACACTAGATGTCCTGTCTTTTGATGCTTGGAGGAGGTACTACACACTAGATGTCCTGTCTTTTGATGCTTGGAGGAGGTACTACACACTAGATGTCCTGTCTTTTGATGCTTGGAGGGGGTACTACACACTAGATGTCCTGTCTTTTGATGCTTGGAGGGGGTACTACACACTAGATGTCCTGTCTTTTGATGCTTGGAGGGGGTACTACACACTAGATGTCCTGTCTTTTGATGCTTGGAGGAGGTACTACACACTAGATGTCCTGTCTTTTGATGCTTGGAGGGGGTACTACACACTAGATGTCCTGTCTTTTGATGCTTGGAGGGGGTACTACACACTAGATGTCCTGTCTTTTGATGCTTGGAGGGGGTACTACACACTAGATGTCCTGTCTTTTGATGCTTGGAGGGGGTACTACACACTAGATGTCCTGTCTTTTGATGCTTGGAGGGGGTACTACACACTAGATGTCCCGTCTTTTGATGCTTGGAGGAGGTACTACACACTAGATGTCCTGTCTTTTGATGCTTGGAGGGGGTACTACACACTAGATGTCCTGTCTTTTGATGCTTGGAGGGGGTACACTACACACTAGATGCCCTGTCTTTTGATGCTTGGAGGAGGTACTACACACTAGATGTCCTGTCTTTTGATGCTTGGAGGGGGTACTACACACTAGATGTCCTGTCTTTTGATGCTTGGAGGAGGTACTACACACTAGATGTCCTGTCTTTTGATGCTTGGAGGAGGTACTACACACTAGATGTCCTGTCTTTTGATGCTTGGAGGAGGTACTACACACTAGATGTCCTGTCTTTTGATGCTTGGAGGAGGTACTACACACTAGATGTCCTGTCTTTTGATGCTTGGAGGAGGTACTACACACTAGATGTCCTGTCTTTTGATGCTTGGAGGAGGTACTACACACTAGATGTCCTGTCTTTTGATGCTTGGAGGGGGTACTACACACTAGATGTCCTGTCTTTTGATGCTTGGAGGGGGTACTACACACTAGATGTCCTGTCTTTTGATGCTTGGAGGAGGTACTACACACTAGATGTCCTGTCTTTTGATCCTTGGAGGGGGTACTACACACTAGATGTCCCGTCTTTTGATGCTTGGAGGGGGTACTACACATCTAAAACAAATGATTATAACCTGCCATTCAGTCTGTTGCCGTGATTAAATTATTTTGGTATGTATTTTCTTAAAAATATTTCCCATAGGAACAATGGCCAAGATACTAGACATTGGAGGATGGAAAACTGAAATCAGAAGACACAATAGCAAAAGCGTACTCGAAAGATGCTTGAACGTGAACCCATTAACTTGACGAATCAAGCTGCTGACTCATTTTGATAATCAATCATCACATTTTGATTCTTACTTTTACAGTTTGCTTCCCTTTCAATTATTTTCCTATGTCTGTTTAAACTGTGGCATAGGTACAATTGTCAGAAAAAGTTGAGTAATTTCCGTATTGACATATTTATTTGAAAGAAGTAATACGACCACCAAGATAATCTGGTTCATCTCATCGTTATAACATGTTTTTATTCTATACCTAATCAAAGTCTTATTTAACAAAGATAAAATGTATTGCAAGATTTGAGTCAATTAAGGTGAACGCTACTATATAAACATAATATCAATCAAAGTTTAGCTTCAAAATTACTCTAAACGTCGTTTCGTACTTTTAGATGTTACACGAACGTTTTAGTGGGACGAAAGTGATGTCGAAAACAATGTCGCAGGGTAAACCATTGTTAGGTTTTAAAGCTTAAGTGGAAATTCGCGTTTCGTCTAAGTGATATCAAATTGGGGTACTTGTTTTCATGTTATTTCGGTCATTGCCTTTTTGTTATATTTATCTTTGAGAAAAATGAGCAAATAATAATATACCGTGTGAATGGTCTTTCAATGGTCTTTCATTTCACTTGTTTCCGTTTTAACCTGGATCGCAAACCAATAAACCATTCAAGATTATTTGACATATTTTTATCTGAAGAAGTATGATTAAGCTTTCTTCCTTCCATTATTTTTTCATTTGTCAGAGATATTTTCTATCATTATACCACATATTGACGCCATGTAGCCAAGAAGACTCTGACTGAAATGGCAATCATAACATTTCTATCTGTCAAAGATGTATGATCGTAAAAAGCAACAAATCTGTGTAGTAATTAAAAATGTTTATTTCTTTAAGTGGTTATAAAAGACATGTTCGTTTATTTTCAGCTCCGAGAATTGGCATTGACACAAATCTATTGAGTAAACAAATTTTGCAAAGTGGGTTTGAGTAAACAAATTTTGCAAAGTGGGTTTGTATACATTCAACAGTCTTTTTAATGTATAAGTTAGTTTAAGAAGTAAGAAATATAAAGAGAGATATATGGATAAAAATAAAATAAATGTTAGAATGGTTTAAATATAAATAATAATTCAAGTTGTGATTAGCATTGAATATATGCAAAATCATTCCAATATTGACACATAACTGTTAGTTCCGGTCAAAAAAGAATAAATTTATTTGAAAACAAAATGGGTTAAGAAAAGGTAGAGTAAAGAGGAGGGGCAGGCAAAAAGTGTGGAGGCGACAGAAGTAACAGACAGAATAAGAGGGGGAACACACATAGTGCTCAAGATTAAGACAGCATAAATGGGGTGTTAATAACAATTAATATTCAATATACACGAAAGTAAATGAGGTGTTAGTGACAATAGGCACTCGATATACAAAGTGAGGAGAATAAACGTTAAAATGCTTCAATGATGTAAAGAGAAGATTTTAAGGAAAGGTAAGGACGAGTAATGCGTAGGACTAATAAAATGAAGAGCGGAAAAGTGGGAGTATGCTTTGAAATAGATGCATGGCAGAGACAGAAAGAGAATGGGTTGTTTAGTGTAAAGACGAAGACAAATGTTGCAAATAATACACAAGTAAAGGCAATAATAACAATAATTATAAAGATCATAATAATAAAAGGAGAAAAAAACCCATAACCATACAACTTAAATGCAACAAAAACAACATATCTACGACTAAACACAATGTGATCATGCGCATTAGCTTATACACTCATAGTTGAAGAAAAAATTGCTTCGTGCGCAAGCTTTCGTTTGCAAGTGTCATACAAATATGCTCAAACCCAACTTGAGGAAATACTTATAGAAATTAATGTCGGTGTATGTATTTGTATAGTAATTTAATTACAGGAAAATATGTTTCACTGCAAACCATTAAATAATTAGGTAGACTAAACATTCAATGACCGTAACTGTTGGCTGTCTGTGTGATACTCTTTTATACAATGGTTAATACATCGGCACCGTTTTAAGTATACGATCATCGTTAATCATTCCAGAAGTACACTTATGGATTTTAAGATTAATTGATGTTAAGGAATCATAATATAAATTTGAGTTATAAAGCTATTATTTCTTGTTCTTAAGAAACTGTATTTGTTAAGATGCGATGCTATGAAAAATTACGAACGTTTCAAATACAAACTATCATAAAAGTGCTCTTTAATAAATTCACGTTCGTTCACTTTGAAGTCTTATAGTGTATTTATACATATCATAAATGAAGACGTACGTATTGAGATCCAAACTAAAAAATAGTATTTACACTTCAAACATCCCAAACAGCACACGTTCAAAGTGTAAGAAAATCTTTCCACATAGTGAAGGAGTGTGTAGAAATTAAAAAAAAATTTGGTACTTTTAGATATGTGCCAACCATGGCATTCTGTAAAGTAAAACTATAAAATGCGCTTTGACGTTAAATACGCGCAAATAAAAGAATGAGTTAAGCTCTTTTTATTCCGTCTTGCAATACCATTAAGGCCAAATAACAATCCTTTTTCACATAAATGACAAAGGAAAACATGATTAATAGATAGAACATCGTAATAATAAGATCGGATAAGATATATTTTCGTTTGAAACATTCATTACAAAAGGAAAATAACTTTTAGTCAAATAATACATAATCAGATGGACATTTGATGTTCATTGAATTGTACTTTGGGAATGGTTTTTGGATGTAATCATTTGGGAAGGCTAATCATGACATACGATCCTAAATCTTTGCTGACAGGTACAGCAATGAAGACAAATAGTATGGTGTTGTTTAAAGCACCAAGGACATTAAACATGAATGCTTCTCTTCCTATCGTGAACAGAGCCTCATGTGAGCTTGGTTTTATGAGTAAAAATATACTTTTTATTGATATAACATAGCGTGATAAGCGTTGTCTGTAATTCAATAAATTGCAAATACAGTTAAGTCTCTCATTGTCTCATCGTCGTATCCAAATTTCATGTAAACTAACTTTACATCGCAATGTAACAAAGTTTAAAACATTCTTATCCTCAAAGGTATTTATGTACAAGTTAATTTGTGGTTTTGGCTTTTGTTGTCTGTATGTATGTACTATAGTCTACACGTTTGCAGATTGTTTACGGTGATTGGGAAGTAATCAAATGGCTAAAACAGTTCTTTCTTTTTTTCTTATCAGGGTATAAATTGTAAATAAGATCTCACGAAACATTTTGTAAATCGTTACTGCGTTTCCAGACATTACAAAACTAAACAGTCTGCCCTTGTCATGACCATAACAATCCATAAACACACCAAACATATGCAAAACATACCTGCTAAATGAATATTTGTAAGCAAATTAATTTTACTATTTTTTAAAAATTATTTAATTTTCTTAGACCAGTTTGGTAAATTATTGCCAAAAAGTGTTGTTACCAGTAAAGTACAACTCGATAAACTTCAGTAAATTAAATACAAATTTGTCTTTGATATCTGGTTATTCAAAGATTCTGATCTGATTTCACATTTTAATTGAGTAATTTAAACAATACTGCATGTCACTCATTTACTCCAATAAGTCTTGTTTAAATATAACCTAAATCATTGTTGTTAAAGCAAATAAACCACAGCTCGCGTTGACCTATAAAATAAGATGTTTTCCTTGGTTGAAGATAATTAAAAAAAGATGAAGCTATATCAATAAACAAAATGTTACATCAATGATTTAAAGTCTCCAAATTGAGAGAAATGTTTGCTAAAAGGTTTAACCGTAATGCTTTAATTGCTTTGAAGTAAATTTCAGGAATGAAAACACTAATACCACTCGAAATAAATCGTACTACATTTAATGGAAATGTTCTTTATAAGATGAACAAAATCTCCATCGACATTCTGAGCTCTTTACAAAACTTTTGTGATTCTTAAAAAAGGGGAATTGAATCTCTAATCTGTTGTCATTCAATTTCCTCATCTTTTAAGTCGTGTCATATATTGATAGGGCAACTTAAGCAGTCGCCATGCCATTTTCAATGATTAAATTCTCGGTGTTGCATATTATATCTTGGTTCTTGTAAGGTTCCATCACATACAATACAAAAACATTTGTTTTTATGGTTCAGAAGGTTAAATGTTGATTTTGTCCATTTTGACCAAGATGAATGATTTCTCTAGTGTAAGCAAATTGTACATTTCTGTCCCAAATGGTGTCATTGATTTTTGTCATATGACGTCCTTAAAAGTCTGTGTTTCTAGTCAGAAGCTTATCTATACAGACAGTTTTGTAATAATATCCAGTGTTTGTAAAAAAGCAGTTTGTGTAAAATTGCACAAGATACTAGACCGTTTTGTTATTATACCACCAGATTACACGGACCAAGAGTGGAGAATAATAAATAATAGAAATGGCAGACTTACTGAAGTTTCAAGATGTCTTACGACATAAGGAGATCATTAAACACTTTTCATGGCTATATTGTTTGTATACCTAATTGCACATCAACTAATTATGCTTTTAGAACACTTGCAATTGTAATAATTTGACTGTCATCTTGATAAAAAATCAGCACATTTGTCTAATATTACAAGGTACGAGAGAATTTGCCAGCACTTTATATGCAAAGTGTAAAAATGTGTGTGATCAGTACATAACCAGTGCGTATGTGAGTCAGATATATCAACCACCTGGGCTGGAATAATATATAAGAAATAATAAAAAAATGAAGCACTTTAAAATAAATTCACACATTATATAAAATACTGGTTGCCATGGATGCTTAAGTGGTTTATAGGTCTGGTTGGTATATACTGTCTAACAAAAATGGGTGGTAAAAATTGTCTAAATAAGTTTGACAATTCCTCTATTTCTATAATTATACAGATTGTTAAAGACTTAATCTGCTAGGTCTAACTTTCAATTTTCCAAGCCTTTCCCTATGAAATCTTTACAGGCATTCAATAGAAGCAACAAACAAGGTGATAAAAATCCTACCAAGGATTGATGCAAACAAGACTGTCTTTAAACTGATCATTTTCAAGTCCATTTATTGGAAGAGTCATTTCAGAATAAACTATTGCCGATCAATTAAATGTATCATTAGCACATAATTAACGCCGCATACATTTTTCACCATATTTTTCCTGCTATATTTGGTTCATTACATATGTGTTATTTTCATAAGGACTACTTTACTTCAAGTCTAAAACTCTTAAAATATACAGACCTCATTACTTAAATGATGAACTGCTTGTTAAAACTTGACAAGTACTTGAAAGAGCTGAGGATTTGCAAGGCAAAAACAAACTGCCATTCATGCATAACAGGCACGTTGGTAAATGCTTTTAATAAATAATGAAATACGTACATGTATTGGTAATAGAAAAATAAGAGGGATCCTAAAATAACTAACAAAGACATTGTAATCTTATTTACCTATAGACAGAAGCAATTAATGTATATGTAAAAGTTACATAAACGCATAGACGAGACATAACACACAAAAAGCCAATAATTACCGCTTTAGAACATCTTGTGTACATAATATAGATCCAGAATAGCCTGATATTCAGGAGCGTTTGGTAAAGTTATACATAGTTTGCTGCTAAGTATCTAAAAACTGTATTGCTTTCATTGCAACAAGTTATGATCAAATATCTAACAATATAACCTTTGACAAAAAAAACAACAGAAAAAAGGCATTGCTTTAAATGCATGAATTTGTGATCAAAAATCTAACAATATAACATTTGAAAAAAAAACACAGTAAAAATGCATTGCTATAAATGCATGAAGTTGTGATCATTTATATATATATAACAATATAAAATTTGACAAAAACAACAGAAAATACTTAAATAGACATGGCTATAAATGCATAAAGTTGTGATCAAATATATAACAATATGACATTTGACAAAAACAAAACAATAGGCTATGAATTCATTAAGTTTTGACCAGATACCTAAGAATATGGGAATTGAGAAAAACAAAGAAATTGGTGATCAAGTTATTTCAGACTATTGTAAACAACAACACCGGACCTATCAGACAACCGTAACTGTAAGCACTTTGTTTACTTGCGATCCATCTCTATCCTTCTGTCAACATTCAGAGAACGATAATGATCATTAACATATAAATGTCATCGACCAGAGACATACTCCGGTAAACAAAAGCAGATAAGTTTAATCTAATCAACCCGAGCAATACTCCGGTAACCCTGAAGCAGATAACTTTAATCTAATCAACCAGCAACATACTCCGGTAACCCTGAAGCGGATATGTTTAATCTAACCAACCAGGGACATACTCCGGTCACTTAACCTTAAAGCAGATAGGTTTAATCTAACCAACCAGGGACATACTCCGGTAACTTAACCTTAAAGCAGATAGGTTTAATCTAACCAACCAGGGACATACTCTGGTAACGTAACCTTAAAGCAGATATGTTTAATCTAACCAACCAGGGACATACTCCGGTAACTTAACCTTAAAGCAGATAGGTTTAATCTAACCAACCAGGGACATACTCCGGTAACTTAACCTTAAAGCAGATAGGTTTAATCTAACCAACCAGGGACATACTCCGGTAACTTAACCTTAAAGCAGATATGTTTAATCTAACCAACCAGGGACATACTCCGGTAACTTAACCTTAAAGCAGATAGGTTTAATCTAACCAACCAGGGACATACTCCGGTAACTTAACCTTAAAGCAGTTAGGTTTAATCTAACCAACCAGGGACATACTCCGGTAACCTTAAAGCAGATAGGTTTAATCTAACCAACCAGGGACAAACTCCGGTAACCTTAAAGCAGATAGGTTTAATCTAACCAACCAGCGACATACTCCGGTAACCTTAAAGCAAATATGTTTAATCTAACCAACCAGGGACATACTCCGGTAACCTTAAAGCAGATATGTTTAATATAACCAACCAGCGACATACTCCGGTAACCTTGAAGCAGATATGTTGAATCTAACCAACCAACGACATACTCCGGTAACCTTAAAGCAAATATGTTTAATCTAACCAACCAGGGACATACTCCGGTAACCTTAAAGCAGATATGTTTAATATAACCAACCAGCGACATACTCCGGTAACCTTGAAGCAGATTAGTTTAAACTAGTACAGTTATGATTGCCAAAACAGAATTTCTGTCATGCAGACTGCACATTTAGAGAAGCCTGTATCTTTTAGAAATTTAATGGAAAGTTGACTGTTAATTTAAAGATAATGTTTGCATTTATGAGTATTTCTTTTTATGTTTTTTGCAATACCGATTGCGCATACACTATAATAAACTTGCAAGCTCTCTGCAGATGTGGTCTGATGTTTTTTGAAAACAAATAAACTGGCATGCAAAGAGATAAATTATTACTACGAGGCCTGTCAATTCAAGGTTTATTAATTGGTTTGCATAATCATAAACTTTAATCTGAACATTGATTTGGAAATAAAATGATAATTTGTGGTAACACCGTAATGGATTCCTGATGTAATTTGAGAACCCCGGTTGGCAGAGCAAATAACCACTTATGTATATATTTATACTTATAAAAGATAAACACACATACATACACAAGCGTTAATGTAAAAGTGATAAAAGCATTGAGACTTAAGACGCGATCTTTCCCGGAAAGAAAAATATGACAATTACCTTCCTGTCACGATCATTCGGCAAAAGAACTGGGGTGCGTAAAAGTTTTTTTTTAGATCGCTACAAAATCCACCTCTTGCATGTATTTCTCAGACAATTATTAAAACTAAATTAAAAGTATTCCCTTTTAAGTGCTAACCGACATTTTGGACCAAAATATATTTCCTCAAATAACCAAATAAGTCATTGATACCGGAAAAGACTTTGCAAAATGCTGCTCATTGATGCCATAGATCAGTGTGAACATAATTCACCATTCCTCATTGCAAAGAGGTAACTCCTATCTGAGCAGAGATAGCTATTTAAAACTAGGAAAACCACGTGACAACTCAGTTTTGAGATTACGTTGTATCATCATCCGGGCAACCCGCTCTGATTTCGGTATCTATTTTTAGCAGAGATAACTCTCGTGCTTATTTAAAGGTTTTTAAACTTTTGATACTTTTTGATAAAGGCACATTATAGGATATAAACCTTAAAGTGTGACAGCCGGTAATTTCTGCGTTGAAAGTAAATTATTCATACATATATTATAGGTATTAAACAACATTGTAAGTATACTAACTGTAAATAATTAAAAAACATTAAAATGAAAATACGTTTGTGATTTAGTCAGTTCGAATTTATATACACACGCAAACAACTGATTTGTGGTTTCGTCCAATGTACGTAACTGCTATACGTGTACACGGTTTAACTATGAAAGTATTTATTATCATTCATGCGGTAACCCCGTGACTGATATGGCACGCATTTGTCGATAGAATACTTAAGTATTTCATGTCATATCCTGTCAAAAATCGTAACTATTATTTCTTTATTTTTGTTCTTGTATTGTTGTTGTTGTATTGTTGCACATAGTTTTATTTTTCAGCTTGAACATTGTTTTTGTCTAAATAATTAAAAGAAATGTGCTATAATGATTTTTTCTTATTTCTAAAAAAAATGATAAAAAGTATCCTGAAATATACACGAGAGGTTGTTTACAGGAAAAAAAATACTTCATTAAAATAACATTTACGATCCATAAAATATATACGAATGACAAAATATAACGAACACGATACTTAGCGTGCCATAATATAATTTTCATGCGGAAATATATCTAATATTTGCGAATATGTTATCCGATATCAGCTAAATCATCGTATGAATATCTCGAATCGGCATCTGTGTAACTTGATCATCAATACAGGTGAAAATGTTCTTGCTTGCATTCGCATTTTTACCGTCGTAGAGATGGCAGTTAGTTTACGCACGATTATTTATTATTTATTGCACGATTTTCAAATACATTCTTACATTGCTTAACAATTCGTAGCTATGTGCAAAAAACTTGCAATGTTCGTATGCGCGCCCCATGAATCCTTTTTTGTAACAGAGTTCACCACAAAGCCAGTGTTTGTCTTTCGCGTTGGGTCAAAAACGATTCGAACCAAATACAACACCCAGTAAGGACACTTTTATAACATTTAAATTAACGCAAGACAGAAAAATTGCGATTGTGATAGATTCCTGCAGTATTCGGAGGTCAGTAGCCTAGTTCCATGCAGTTTAACTCCAATCAACTATTTAGAATAACAATAACATCACTTAGGTACGATGTGTCGTTTACTTTTTTCATGTACATTTGTTTCAAAGATAAAATGGATCACAGTAGCTCTGAATGTCTTAACTCCATTTCTAATAATTTTAAGATTTCAAACTTCACAAGTTCAATTCAACAGATATTTTCAGTGAATGCCAAGATAAGCCGTGCTTAAAAAGGTGTGGTGGGTAATTCCAGATTTTATCAATGTTGTTGTTTTTTCATTTAATATCATTGTGTCGATGATGTCTATATTTATGTTATGATATAAATGTTATATCAAATGATATAAAAATAAATTTTTATTAGCAAAATAATTGTTATTGATATATTTTTTTCACATATATAGCCAATTACAACTACAATGGCAAACAGCAAGCTTTTATCCTAAAAATAGGAGACAGCTTCAATATTTATTTTAGTAAACGTATTGGAATAGACAGACTTTAAGTCAGCGTGAAAATGCATTTAAGAAATGTTAAATAAAAGCCGATTTAAAGTCAAAAACTAGATGTTTCACATTAATCCCATACTGGTTTCTAATGATACTTTCAAAATGGGTAATACTGCGACAGTTCTATCTCAGTTAATGACTGCACTTGGCATGTACTTTTAATTGGTATCTTCATTTAAAACTGTTCTGACTTGTGAACATTCATCGGGAAAATAGAAACAGCCTTCTCATGCTATTTTAAAACGGAAAATGTTGTTTTTCTCAATTTGTGTAATGGATTGTTAAAGTGTTTTATTCACGTTTATATTTAAGCCGCACTGTAAGCGTCTGTCTTGTGGCATTTGAAATTTTATTATTTCTCCAATTAACAGGGCGGACGCGGTAAGAGCTCTGTATATAAACATGTTTAAACACATTTCGCCGACTTGTTGTTCCTATGTAGTACTTGTAGTGTTTGTTCTATTTTGCATTATTTCTCGTCCTAGCTTTGCAGTATTTACGATTGACCGGCATGTCAATACCTGTCATGTACCTTTTCAAGTTATTATATATGTCGCAATACTCTTAGGACCTTGTCTTATTTTCTGATTCAGGATTATAACAATGTTGACTGTGCAGTGTTGAAGTCATAAATAAGAATAAATGACACAGTCCTGCGAGTATTGCAATATATACAAAAAATTGAAAGGGCATACGACAAAGTAATTCACATACAAGGCAAGTCAAGTGTAGGAGGAAGAACAAATCTGTAATGACTCGTTTAACAAAAAGAGGGGTTAAGAGTTTTGTGGCATTTCAAATTTTAATATATTTTGCAATTATTAGGGAGTGCGAGGTAAGAGCTCTGAACCAACAGGCTTGACCACATTTCGAAGACTGGCCGTTAGTAGACAGTAAGTGTAGTGTTGGCTCCATTTAAAATCATTTCTCGTCATAACTTTGTCGTAATATTTACGATTTCCTATCAAATCTTCTTGTTCAGGATTATAACAATGTTGTGTGTGCAGTGTGACAGTCATAAAACTCAACTCGTGCAAGTAATTAATGTTGTTATATATCTTATTCCATCAGGATTATTATGTGTATTTTCCCTTAAACATACAATGGGAGTTGATACTTCAATACCATCTACACATGGACAAGGTGTTACAAACATTTCCCCTTCTTCTCTAGTCATTTTGTATTTTATTTAAATATTTAATTTCTTTAACAATCAAGATTCTGTAGTTATACTAGAAATGATTTTATAAACTTTTTTATGATATTTCAATAATGATCTTCCTACCCAAATATAATGTGGAAATCTTTACTTAATTACTTCCTTATTTTCTTATTAAAACGTCATAACTTAGGTCTAAGAAAACGTCATCACCTGGACATATTTGTTCAAAATGATCTGCTTTCTTTACACTGCTAGTACTAGAGAGACCCCACAGGAAGTACGAGGTAAGTATTCAGAAAAACAGGCTTAACCACTCCAGTCGGTTTTAAAAAGTTGATTTTTGTTAAATATCAGTTTAAAATCTTAAATGATTTTTTTCTACATAGCTTAAACACACCAGATTGTTATTGGATCATGTTGTTGTGGCACCAAATCATGCTTTTAAAATTCAGAAAGATTAAAACCAACTCGGTTTATCCGTTTTAAATCCTAGCCCAGCGATGTCCGTTAGAAATATCAGCTTAGTCATTCTCGTGTAATATTTCATGTAAATTCTATTTAAAAATGTATTTGGTTATTAAATCTCTAGCAACTACCCCTTTTAAAAAGTCCATATAAATCTACCAAATAATCTAATGTAAAATATCAGGTGATATATATCTAATATAAAATATTCTTTAATCTCATTTAAGGAACAGAGACCTTCGGAGAAAGTATTTAAGATTAATTAGAGGCTCGTAAACTGGAATGTCAACACGGAAAGGGGAAATATTGATCTCAAAATACTCTCCTTCTTCTCTGAACGAAGACTGATTTTCAGAAGGCAAATTTAGCACCAACAAAAACGTAATAAATTTTAAGAATCAGCCTGGGCAGTTTATGTGATGAGGTTTAGCGAGGTACTTCCACTAAACCTTTCCATTGCATTTTGACAAAGCATTTAATTGAACGGTTGGACGAAAACTGGTATGTTGGTAGGCCTACCAGGTAACCTGCGGTGTGCCAGTGGTTCAACCTAAACATTCGCAAGGGGGCTTTGTCCTCCAATAGTATGCTTCGCATCGGTAATATCATAACACATGTCAGTACAATATAGCACAAGGCGTTGTTTTGTTAATAACCTAATATATATACATAATTTATTTATTTGGTTGTGATGAAGTTTCTTCTCAATATATTATGTCCCCCTTTAAAAAATATTCTTTAATTTTTTAGTTCTGGATATGGCTTTTAGTAGTGAAAATAACTCCGTAACTTAGTAACTTTTCCAATGAAATGATAATGTTTTAATTTTTTTTAATATGAACGTCTTGTGCATAACCTGCCTTAAAATATTACACACATAATATACTCTATTAAAGGCAAGGTCGTAAATCAAATTGTCACATTTGACGCACATGAGATTACTGCACTGTAGTACACCCACCGCCTCTACATTCCCTCTGACGATTGATTAACTCCCCAAGGTGATTACAGAGTTAAGGCAGATAAGGCCACAATGTCCATTAAATTAGGTAACATCAGAATAGGTAAAACAATTTTAAGAGTTTTAAAATATGTTTTATTTAATCCTATTACTTTCATCATAGCACTTCGATGAAATGTTTCGTAAATATATCATATATTCTATGCATGAAAGATTAACATGCATGCTAGCATGTTGAAATTGTTGTAAATATAATACATAATTATTACTATATTTTATGTCCATATTTAAACTTAAATATACTCTGTTCGAATAGTTTTATTTTTGTGGCGTTTGTATATAAGAAGGTTTTAAAAAAAATCAGTAAAATTATAGATGATGTCATGTTGAAGTTATTAATTTAAATAAATTAATAAACATTTTATGATGTAAACATACTTAATGCATTTAAAATACAGTTCTTAAATATGTTTCTTGTAAATCTTACATAATGGCAATAATCTGGAGCACCTTGAACTACTATCATATACATTATAGTTCAAAGTAATTGTTGTTGTTAGATAGTTAGGGAGCCCCAGAAAAATGCAGACTCAATTGAATTGCATTTTCACATGATACGTAGGCGCTGTAATTATAATTGAAAAGTTACAAGATGGTTTTAAAATTAAAATCCCTCAGGCATTGATACCATTGTTGACGCACCTTACTTTCAACTATTGAAACATATACAGTTTAAGACAAATATAACCTGTCTGGAAATGCGAAAAGAAAACACTTTTGGATTTTGGATGCAATGTAAAATACTGTGTTTAGCATCCCACCACAAACATTTCTGAAACATGCAGCAAGTTTCCAGTTAAACCAGACTAGTATATTCTTCACTGTGTTTTTTATCATTCTAAGCACTGACACCAGGCTGTCCAGCATGTTAATAGCTAGTTTAAATGTGATGTCATAGGCACTGATTAGACAGTTTAAGACAGCCAGTAATTTAATTTATGTCTGTATATTAATTCTTTGTGTATTTATGAATTTTAAAAATATTTATTTTAAAAATATTATTTTCAAAAGTTTCCAATGGTGTATAGCTTAAACTTTGGACCACAAATGAAGAAATTACAAGAAAATAAAATTTACGCTTCTGTACAATTCATCTGAAAATCCCTTAAAATCGGCATCAAAGATGGCTGCCAAGATAAGAGATCTTCACTGATGTGGAAATTATACAGTGAATGTTGCACCATCTTCCTCAAATGGACCCTGTCTCTATTTTAGCTTGTTAATGAGGCGAACCACACGTCCAAACACCCAGACTCGCTTCCTTTGGAGCATAAATGGTCTTCACAGTGAAAACATGCAATGAATATACCCGACATAACACTGTAACTAGTCACATATCATGTATCCTGACACTAGGTCCACCAGTGAATTTCTCTTGCAAGCTGAGTTTAGACAAGGGTGTTTTATTCATACCATCTTTATGACTGGTTAGTTGCTGGCTTGGTTTTTATTCTATGCTTCAAGTATCTTAAATCATTGCAAAATACACTGCCAGGGCTAATAGAACCATTTTATGACCTAATATATTCTATATTTCTGTTGTTACATGCTATATAACTTAAACATCTCATCAATTCAGAGACATGAGTGTGTTTATGCCTGGGGCTGAAAAGTGACATTAGTCAGTCTAAACTGCATCAAAGTAAGTTGAGCGCAGCATGTAGGTCAATTTTAAAAGATCAATATATGTTCATACACTCAACTGGGAAAATAAGAAACATATTTCCCCACTTGTGACAAAAATTAAACTTAGAGTCAGCAAAAAAAAAACAACATGTAAATTTTCTTTTAAAGCTTGTGTAAATATATATATTTGTTTAGTTAATCACCCAACTTCTACCTTGTCAGTTATCACAGACTTGAGGCATATAGTTTTGCCTTAATTGGGAAATGCATGAAATGAACTTAATTACATGATAGCACACCTAGTCATAGTATACTTACTCCAGGTCATCCAGTCATGGAAATACTCATACATGATTGAGGGTTAGCCAAATAACCGTACCTCTACCTTTCTAATGAATTTGGTATTTTGTGTCTGGATATTAGTAGTAGGAGTAATTAAAAATTTAGGAACATAAACTCCATTTTTTGTTGATAAAGGTAGGGAAGTGTTTAGATATTTTTCTTACAATCACAAACACAGTTATGGTCATTTTGTCGAATTCCAGCTAATTAATGGTGGAGGAAAGACAACTCTTATGTTTAGATAGAACTAGCGCACTGCAGGTTAGCTGGAATACCTTCCCATGAAAGTTCGTATCCAAATACCACTAGAAACTCATGCAGTGATGGGCTGAAGAGATACAGTCATTAACTGCTTGGCCCCAGTCGGGCCCGGTTTACTGTTCACAGAAAATAAACACATACACAACAAAGCTCATTGTCAACAGCATATAAAAAGAAGAGTTTATGTAATTAAAATATATTACTTATTAAACGGAAATATATTGGTAAATAATTTGAACTTCCTGAAACTCAACCTACATGTCAATAAGGAGATACATCAAAAAGAAAAAGAAAGAAAAAAAGAAAAAAAAACCCCGTCATTTGCGGATCTGTTTGAGGTACATACAGACAGCACATGGCTGACAAATCAGGAGGCTTGGTCCCAGTCCAACATTCGTTTTTCCTTTTTCCTCCTTTTTTATTAAAATTCCAAGTTACAAGTTACAGTTTCAAGGTTTCAAGACTATACTTTTGATTTATAAATACCTATAATAGGTATGATGGAACAATACTACTACTGATTATGTTACCTATTACTTATAAATTATGTTTTTTATGAACAGTTTTCCATAATATAACAACAGAACATGGATCAACCCAATGTATGATGGGTTATATGGTTGCAGCCATAAGCCACTGGGTGATGTGGAATGCAAAAAACAATGAAAAAACACCAAAAAAGTCTATCATAAACTGAACTGTTGGCTGATGCCATCTCAGTTTAGCCAAAGTTATGATAACATGTTATTTTTCATTGAACTTGTGCTATTTTAGCATGGGGTTATTTACATGTTAATTATTTCAAGAGGCAATCATTTTTAACTTTTGTAATACTTGTAAAAGAAAAGGTTTTAACTCTTTTTTACACCAGTAAATAATACTTTCATTTTTAAGGAAGAAAATCTTAATACATTGATTAAAGTTATAAAACTTTAAAGTCTTAGAAAATTATTAAAGCAAAATATTACTAGGGGTTAATATTACTTGTTGGCATTTTTTTATGATATATTGATGTATTTTATGTTCATATATTTTAGAAATACTGCAGGCATAGAAGACTTCCACTTGCACCTTTGTAGAATCTGATATGGAAACTATAATTTATTATATTAATTATAAATTATTCACTTCCTGCCTAAAACCAGTGATGTTTCTAGATCGAAATACCTGGTGCTATACAAAGTAAATACTTTGCCTTACCAAAAGACAACATCCTATATAAAATGTCAGATCTTAATAGAATTTGTAGTCCAAGTGACTATAAACAAGTGAGATGACCCGTGGTAATTGAGCAGCAACACAATATTTTCATTTAAGAAACATTCAGCTAGTAAAAAGCTGGTCCTTGCTCTAAATGGACTTTAAGTCACACGGCGAAGGCACAGTTAGTAAGAAGAGTGACTTGTCCCTGACTGTACACCTTAGATTATAGGTCTAAAATCATATATATATATATATATATATATATATATATATATATATATATATATATATATATATATATATATATATATATATATATATATATATATATATATATATATATATATATATATATATATAATCAGTTTTGTCTTTTCCACGAACAGAAATGTAGACGTATACTTTTTACTTGCTGTCATGTGTTCCAGTAACTATGTTATGTTCATTACTCTCTATACAATTGCCAATAAAATTTCCTATTTGTATAAATCGGTCTTGCATTCTTATTGTTTCCTAATGTGGATAAGACGATAGCAGCATATTTTAGCAACTGTGTTAACTTATTTTTTATTCCATCGAATATTGTTGTTTATTTGTAACATTAATAAATAGATTGATATGCCTATTTTAAATGCATGTATTGTTTACCGGATCTGATAGCGCAATCGGTAGAGCATAGGCTCCAGGTACGAGAGGCCGCGACAAAGTAAAGTAATTAAAATGGTAGTGGTATAGCTCCCTTGCTAACGCTCAAGTTAATATAAGGGTAGTTCCACGACTGGTTGGCCAAGTGTCAGGATAATGTGACTGGGTATGGTATCATGCCAGGTGTTCACGGCATGCTATACACAGTGAAGGCAGCTCTATATCTGCTTCAAGTGGACACCGTCTCCAGATAACTGAAATACTCTTGGTGGGACGATAAACCCAATCCAATAAACAAACACGTATTGTTTGTTTCATGACTATGGAATTAAAATTGTGGAAATGGACAACAAGGCTACAAAACAACTTTATAATTTAAATAGACAACAATAATCTGCATGGGACACAAGCAGGTATCAACAGTCTGCTTCTTATCTTCCAAATAAGTTAACTATCATTTGGTTCATTTCTAATTAAATATTAAATAATCAACAGTCTACTGTCAAATGCGTTTGTGCGGAGGTACAGTACAATCCCTTATTAATATATTGAAATCTTTAAATTGATGAAAGAAACTAATTAGGATAAAGTGTTCAGCATTGCTCTAGTTCTTATTGCTAAGCATTATCAAGAACAGAATAATGTAATGCACTGACCATTATGCATTTCTTGTAATGACAGTGTACACCATGCCTAAGCAGGCTAGCTATTCTGGAGATATAATGGGGAGGATTTCCGATAATAGTCGAGCAAAACCCCACACAGCAAGGTCATCCATGAACTACTTTTTATATACATGATGCTGCTACAAATTATATATTTTCATTGTAATTTGCTAACATGTCTCTTTACCCAGGATGACTTTTTTTCTGCGTAGTGATGAACCTGACTTATTTTTAAACTCTACAACGGCAATCGGCAGACTTAAGTGAAGCAACTGAAAAAGTTAGAATTTAATGTAATCTACAACAAAAACATTGTTCATAGACAGGTTTTAGCTAATGCAATTTCGACTAGATAGGTACATGTATAAAATAACATCTACAGATAAGATAATTATGCACGTATTTATGATAAAATAAATCTGAGATTAATCTTTTTGTGTAAAAAATCGCTGGTCTGTAATCATCTGAATTGCAGGGAGTGACACTATTTGCCTTCTAGATGTCAAATACCCTTCCAATGGGAGCAGACCCTCTACCTATAACTCTCTATTTGACGTCTACCCTTATGCCATGAAACAATATGATCATATGATGATCATAGATTATCTCAATTAGGACCCTCTGAATAATTCTGGATCCACATCTGTACTTGATTTTCATATTTGTTATCAGATGATTGGTAAGTCAACGGTACATTATTCTGCATATACTATGCAAATAAGTTATCGAAATTACAAGTATTTTCTGAATATAACCTAGGCAAAGTAACAAAAAGCAAAATTAATAATAATAATCTCTAAAGGCATTTTGTATTTTTATGTTTATAAAACCATTCCTCTGATTGACACGTGCTTCACATTTTTCTTTGAGTAAGTAGTCCACTCAATACAGCAGGATATCTCTAGGGCCGGCGGACTCCCAATATGGAGGGTTAGAACATCAACATATGCAGAAAGATTTCCTTTCTCCAATGTCAAATTCGGCAAGCCTTCGTCGCGTCACCAACGGCCCACGTTTCAAGGTTGAAATATTCAAATTTATAAGTGATTAGTACAATATAGCAACTGCTGTGTACTTATTCTCACACACACGCACGCAAAATGCACGCACGCATGCACAGATACACGCACATACATCAAATATATAGACATTTTTTTATAATACGACCATGTTATATAACAGGCGTTTTCGACAATTGCTGACACGGTTACCTGAGGTTCCCTTGTTGATGACACTCTGGCCAGTACTGACGCAGACAAACCGGCATCGCATAGACAGTCATAGAAGAGACCACCTGTGTCAGTTTCCAGTTCGTATACGATACATACTGAATCAAACGATGTGTCCATTGGTGAGATTGTCCATACACAAATATGCTTACTACATCGTCTATTCATAAATTATATAAAGTCTGGTAACTAAGCTACATCAAACTTACTGGGCGGACATTCTACATTAAAAATTACATGCACTGACATTAATTTAATAACCTTAAAAAATCTGACACCGCGTCAATACCATTTACTACTTATACTAATTATGTTAATTTTCTAAAACAAAGATAAGATGATGTAAAATAACGCGCGTGACAAATGTTGCCAATCCAATTACTTGATGAGCTTATTGCTGATGCTATAGGAAATTTCTGCCAACGTGAGTCGCTTTAATATTCACTGTAGCTGTGCTTGGTTCAGCATTTCCAACAAGGCTAAATGTATGTTAGTTTGTTAGTTTGTTATGTTGAACATGTCAATTTTTCCAGCAGTACTTGCAGAGTTTTAAACTTTTTTAATGATCTAACAAATTTTAATATGCACAACGATGTAACTGAAGACCACTGTAAAACACACATTCTGGGAGTAATATCAAATAACTGGACTAAACTAATAAACATTGTACTTCAGACCATTAAAAATTTACTTTGTAAATAGTTGTTGTCTTATTCCATATATATTACATGTTGAACATGCATTTGTAGTTAAGTGCATATCGTTAGGTAATATGCGTAGATATCGCAACAAAAAGCGAATCATCAAAGAATACCCTGATACATGCATGCGTTTATAGTAGGCCTTAGAATAGCCATAGGATAATGTTAAGGTGTTAGAACAAATTCTTTTCAATGTTGCTTTGTAGTACAAATATAATTTATTATCACAGACAGTGTAGGTCATAAAACATATTATTTATTTATAAGATTCTCAAACATACCATTAACAACTGATACGTACGTGAATCCTTGGTGCCAAACGGTTTACAGATGCCGCCGCGTCCAAAAGCTAAACCAGCCGCACGGCGACCACGAAGCTGAACAAGGCTCCTACAGCACTTACCGGGCTTACAGTCGGCACTGGTCACTGATTTACACTCAAGGTAGACAAGTACATTCTCACCATCACCTTATGCTATGGGATCTGACAAAAACACAGTTGCAAGTGCAGTTTGATCACAGTTAAATATCTCGTAGTTCTGTGTGTTTTGAAGCTTAACCATAACAAGACCTCTCTAAAACCATCAAACTTTAAAGTCATTGTAGTATCTTCCGAATAACAATATTTCAATGTCCATTAGTTTTATCTATGGGAAGGAAAATGCTCGTAAGATAAAATATTAGTTTCTTGTCTGGCATGGTTGGTTAACAACCACTTTAAACATCTAACTGTACTCTGATAAGTATTAACAATCAGGCGCTTCATTTCCTTTTTAGTTCCGTTCTTTTATCGCACTTTAACATATAGGTTTTAATATTTTCATATATTGTTTTTTATTTATTTACCTCCTACCCCACCACCACTTCTCCAAAAAAAATATAAATAATAAAAAAATAATTGTGATTTCAAAAACGGTTTTACTTATTTAACAAAATGTGACGTGTTCTATTGACCTTTAAGTTTATAAGAAGACACAGAGCAAGTGACAAGAAGATCGTCATATTCAGTATATCACGATAAGGAGTCACATTATCTTCTCTCGGGTCATCCAAGTTAAAAAAAAGAACGTCAATTTCTTGAGGAATTTATGGTGGCATATTTTCGCCACTTGATAATTTGAAATAAATTTGTCTGTGACGGTGGCAGATAAATATTATTAATCATTACAAGAAACTTTGCACGTTACTGCCATTTCTTCACCACTACATACCCGTTAATTGTTCACTATGTGTGTGCGTGCGTGCGTGCGTGCGTGCGTGTGTGGGTAAATATGTATGTACTTTCAGTTTACCAGATGACTAACTTGATATGCCACCATAGGTAGTCAATAGGAACACGGTTTTCATTGCGGCCTTTTTGTCCTTTCATTATTCACACAATATCGTTTTGTCGCAATTTTTATTTTAAAGCTGTGTCAATTATTTTTATTGTAAGATTTTCTCGTAGGTAGTCTTTAACCTGTCAATGTCAATAGGGCACATTATCTACCAAAGTAAGGTACTCGAACCGTAGATAAGACCGACTTCTATATTTTAATTCAGAACATGTAAAAAATCATTCCATGATGTTTAAACTGGCTCTTTGTGCGTATTTTCTTGCAGCAGTACAGGTACATTTATATCCAGGAATCCCTGCGTTTTGTTAAGTAGTTGGACTTACATGGATTAGTAACAATCTTATCAATTGACATTTTCACTCCAGTGCGATTTTATTGTATTATTTACTAAGTGTACGGTTATATGTAGTTGTAAAGCTTGATACGGGTTGACATTGATCTTTGACAAAGATCCGTTTTGAGAAGCCAACAAAGATGTTCCGGTTGCTCATCTAAAAGAATATGAAAAAAATGACGAATATTCTTCCATCCATCATGACCTGCTTTCGGTCAACCGGTTTTGACTTTGATCTTACAGGCAAATCCAGCAAAATGTTTATATAACGGACCAGAAGTGATGGCCAGACGAAGCATGTTAGTGGCGTAATTCTTGTTTCTTCTTAACTCCTGTCAGCCTAAGGTTCACAAACAATAGTTGAATTTCGCCATACACTATATACTTTGCTACAACTATGTAGCAGGGCTCTGTACAGTCAGCCTGCATTGTTGAGTTGCAGGGCTCTGTACAGCCAGCCTACGTTGTTCAGTTGCAGGGCTCTGTACAGTCAGCCTACGTTGTTCAGTTGCAGGGCTCTGTACAGCCAGCCTACGTTGTTCAGTTGCAGCGCTCTGTACAGTCAGCATACATTGCTCAGTTGCAGGGCTCTGTACATCCATCCTACTTTGTTTTGTTGCAGGGCTCTGTACAGCCATCCTACTTTGTCTTGTTGCAGGGCTCTGTACATCCAGCCTACGTTGTCCAGTTGCAGGGCTCTGTACAGCCTGCCTATGTTGTTTTGTTGCAGGGCTCTGTACAGCCAGCCTACTTTGTTTTGTTGCAGGGCTCTGTACAGTCAGACTACGTTGTTCAGTACAGGGCTCTGTACAGCCAGCCTACGTTGTTTTGATGCAGGGCTCCGTACAGTCAGCCTACAATGTTTTGTTGCAGGGCTCTGTACAGCCAGCCTACATTGTTTTGTTGCAGGGCTCTGTACAGCCAGCCTACGTTGTCCAGTTGCAGGGCTCTGTACAGCCAGCCTACGTTGTCCAGTTGCAGAGCTCTATACAGCCAGCCTATGTTGTTTTGTTGCAGGGCTCTGTACAGCCAGCCTACGTTGTTTTGTTGCAGGGCTGTGTACAGCCAGCCTACGTTGTCCAGTTGCAGGGCTATGTACAGCCAGCCTACGTTGTTTTGTTGCAGGGCTCTGTACAGCCAGCCTACGTTGTCCAGTTGCATGGCTCTGTACAGCCAGTGTACTTTGGTTTGTTGCAGGGCTCTGTACAGCCAGCCTACGTTGTTTTGTTGCAGGGCTCTGTACAGCCAGCCTACGTTGTTTTGTTGCAGGGCTCTGTACAGCCAGCCTACTTTGTTTTGTTGCAGGGCTCTGTACAGCCAGCCTACGTTGTTTTGTTGCAGGGCTCTGTACAGCCAGCCTACGTTGTTTTGTTGCAGGGCTCTGTACAGCCAGCCTACGTTGTTTTGATGCAGGGCTCTGTACAGCCAGCCTATGTTGTTTTGTTGTAGGGCTCTGTACAGTCATCCTACTTCGTTCAGTTGCAGGGCTCTGTACAGACAGCTTACATTGTTCAGTTGCAGGGCTCTGTATAGCCAGCCTATGTTGTTTTGTTGCAGGGCTCTGTACAGCCAGCCTACATTGTTTTGTTGCAGGGCTCTGTACAGCCATCCTACTTTGTTCAGTTGCAGGGCTCTGTACAGCCAGCCTACATTGTTTTGTTGCAGGGCTCTGTACAACCAGCCTATGTTGTTTTGTTGTAGGGCTCTGTATAGCCAGCCAACATTGTTCAGTTGCAGGGCTCTGTACAGCCAGCCTACATTGTTTTGTTGCAGGGCTCGGTATAGCCAGTCTACGTTATTTTGTTGCAGGGCTCTGTAAAGCCATCCTACGTTGTTCAGTTGCAGGGCTCTGTACAGCCAGCCTACATTGTTTTGTTGCAGGGCTCTGTACAGCCAACCTACATTGTTTTGTTGCAGGGCTCTGTACAGCCAGCCTACACTGATTTGTTGCAGGGCTCTGTACAGCCAGCCTACGTTGTCCAGTTGCAGGGCTCTGTACAGCCAGCCTACGTTGTTTTGATGCAGGGCTCTGTAAAGCCAGCCTACGTTGTTTTGATGCAGGGCTCTGTAAAGCCAGCCTATGTTGTTTTGTTGTAGGGCTCTGTACAGTCATCCTACTTCGTTCAGTTGCAGGGCTCTGTACAGACAGCTTACATTGTTCAGTTGCAGGGCTCTGTATAGCCAGCCTACATTGTTTTGTTGCAGGGCTCTGTACAGCCAGCCTGCATTGTTCAGTTGCAGGGCTCTGTACAGCCATCCATTTTTGTTCAGTTGCAGGGCTCTGTACAGCCAGCCTACATTGTTTTGTTGCAGGGCTCTGTACAGCCATCCTACTTTGTTCAGTTGCAGGGCTCTGTACAGCCAGCCTACATTGTTTTGTTGCAGGGCTCTGTACAGCCAGCCTACGTTGTTTTGTTGCAGGGCTCTGTATAGCCAGCCTACGTTGTTCAGTTGCAGGGCTCTGTACAGCCAGCCTACATTGTTTTGTTGCAGGGCTCGGTATAGCCAGCCTACGTTATTTTGTTGCAGGGCTCTGTAAAGCCATCCTACGTTGTTCAGTTGCAGGGCTTTGTACAGCCAGCCTACGTTGTTTTGTTGCAGGGCTCTCTACAGCCAGTCTACGTTGTTCAGTTGCAGGGCTCTGTACAGCCAGCCTACATTGTTCTGTTGCAGGGCTCTGTACAGCCAGCCTACATTGATTTGTTGCAGGGCTCTGTACAGCCAGCCTACATTGTTCAGTTTTAGGGCTCTGTACAGCCAGCCTACATTGTTTTGTTGCAGGGCTCTGTACAGCCAGCCTACATTGTTCAGTTGCAGGGCTCTGTATAGCCAGCCTACGTTGCTCAGTTGCAGGGCTCTGTACATCCAGCCTACGTTGTTTTGTTGCAGAGCTCTGTACAGTCAGCCTACATTGTTTTGTTGCAGGGCTCTGTACAGCCAGCCTATGTTGTTCAATTGCAGGGCTCTGTACAGCCAGCCTACGTTGTTCAGTTGCAGGGCTCTGTACATCCAGCCTACGTTGTTTTGTTGCAGAGCTCTGTATAGCCAGCCTACGTTGTTCAGTTGCAGGGCTCTGTACATCCAGCCTACGTTGTTTTGTTGCAGAGCTCTGTACAGTCAGCCTACATTGTTCAGTTGCAGGGCTCTGTACAGTCAGCCTACATTGTTTTGTTGCAGGGCTCTGTACAGTCAGCCTACATTGTCCTGTTGCAGAGCTCTGTACAGTTAGCCTACATTGTTTTGTTGCAGGGCTCTGTACATCCAGCCTACATTGTCCTGTTGCAGAGCTCTGTACAGTCAGCCTACATCGTTTTGTTGCAGGGCTCTGTACAGCCAGCCTACGTTGTTCAGTTGCAGGGCTCTGTACAGCCAACCTACGTTGTTTTGTTGCAGGGCTCTGTACATCCAGCCTACGTTGTTCAGTTGCAGGGCTCTGTACAGCCAGCCTACGTTGTTTTATTGCAGGGCTCTGTACAGCCAGCCTATGTTGTTTTGTTGCAGGGTTCTGTACAGCCAGCCTACGTTGTCCAGTTGCAGGGCTCTGTACAGCCAGCCTACGTTGTTTTGTTGCAGGGCTCTGTACAGCCAGCCTACATTGTTTTGTTGCAGGGCTCTGTACAGCCAGCCTACATTGTTTTGTTGCAGGGCTCTGTACAGCCAGCCTACATTGTTCAGTTGCAGGGCTCTGTATAGCCAGCCAACTTTGTTTTGTTGCAGGGCTCTGTACAGCCAGCCTACATTGTTTTGTTGCAGGGCTCTGTACAGCCTGCCTACATTGTTCAGTTGCAGGGCTCTGTATAGCCAGCCTACGTTGTTCAGTTGCAGGGCTCTGTACAGCCAGCCTACGTTGTCCAGTTGCAGGGCTCTGTACAGCCAACCTGCATTGTTCAGTTGCAGGGCTCTGTACAGCCAGCCTACGTTGTTCAGTAGCAGGGTTCTGTACAGCCAGTCTACAGTGTCCTGTTGCAGGGCTCTGTACAGCCAATCTATGATGTTTTGTTGCAGGGCTCTGTACAGCCAGCCTACGTTGTCCAGTTGCATGGCTCTGTACAGTCAGCCTACGTTGTCCAGTTGCAGGGCTCTGTACAGCCAGCATGCGTTGTTCAGTTGCAGGGCTCTGTACAGCCAGCCTACATTGTTCAGTTGCAGGACTCTGTACAGTCAGCCTACGTTGTTCAGTTGCAGGGCTCTGTACAGTCAGCCTACGTTGTTCAGTTGCAGGGCTCTGTACAGCCAGCCTACGTTGTTCAGTTGCAGGGCTCTGTACAGTCAGCCTACATTGCTCAGTTGCAGGGCTCTGTACAGCCATCCTACTTTGTTTTGTTGCAGGGTTCTGTACAGCCAGCCTATGTTGTTTTGTTGCAGGGCTCTGTACAGCCAGCTTACGTTGTTTTGTTGTAGGGCTCTGTATAGCCAGCCTACATTGTTCAGTTGCAGGGCTCTGTACAGCCAGCCTACATTGTTTTGTTGCAGGGCTCGGTATAGCCAGCCTACGTTATTTTGTTGCAGGGCTCTGTAAAGCCATCCTACGTTGTTCAGTTGCAGGGCTCTGTACAGCCAGCCTACATTGTTCAGTTGCAGGGCTCTGTACAGCCAGCCTACATTGTTTTGTTTCAGGGCTCTGTACAGCCAGCCTACATTGTCTTGTTGCAGGGCTCTGTACAGCCAGCCTACATTGATTTGTTGCAGGGCTCTGTACAGCCAGCCTACATTGTTTAGTTGCAGGGCTCTGTACAGCCAGCCTACATTGTTTTGTTGCAGGGCTCTGTACAGTCAGCCTACGTTGTTCAGTACAGGGCTCTGTACAGTCAGCCTGAATTTTTTTGTTGCAGGGCTCTGTACAGCCAGCCTACGTTGTTTTATTGCAGGACTCTCTACAGCCAGCCTACGTTGTTTTGTTGCAGGGCTCTGTACAGCCAGCCTACGTTGTTTTGTTGCAGGGCTCTGTACAGCCAGCCTACGTTGTTCAGTTGCAGGGCTCTGTACAGCCAGCCTACATTGTTTAGTTGCAGTGCTTTGTACATCCAGCCTACTTTGTTTTGTTGCAGGGCTCTGTACAGGCAGCCTACGTTGTTCGGTTGCAGGGCTCTGTACAGCCAGCCTACGTTGTTTTGTTGTAGGGCTCTGTACAGCAAGCCTACTTTTTCTTGTTGCAGGGCTCTGTACAGCCAGCCTACGTTGTTTTGTCGCAGGGCTCTGTACAGCCAGCTTACGTTGTTTTGTTGTAGGGCTCTGTATAGCCAGCCTACATTGTTCAGTTGCAGGGCTCTGTACAGCCAGCCTACATTGTTTTGTTGCAGGGCTCGGTATAGCCAGCCTACGTTGTTCAGTTGCAGGGCTCTGTACAGCCAGCCTACATTGATTTGTTGCAGGGCTCTGTACAGCCAGCCTACATTGTTCAGTTGCAGGGCTCTGTACAGCCAGCCTACATTGTTTTGTTGCAGGGCTCTGTACAGTCAGCCTACGTTGTTCAGTACAGGGCTCTGTACAGTCAGCCTACGTTGTTCAGTACAGGGCTCTGTACAGTCAGCCTGAATTTTGTTGTTGCAGGGCTCTGTACAGCCAGCCTACCTTGTTTTATTGCAGGGCTCTGTACAGCCAGCCTATGTTGTTTTGTTGCAGGGTTCTGTACAGCCAGCCTACTTTGTTTTGTTGCAGGGCTCTGTACAGCCAGCCTACATTGTTCAGTTGCAGGGCTCTCTACAGCCAGCCTACCTTGTTTTGTTGCAGGGCTCTGTACAGCCAGCCTATGTTGTTTTGTTGCAGGGTTCTGTACAGCCAGCCTCCTTTGTTTTGTTGCAGGGCTCTGTACAGCCAGCCTACATTGTTCAGTTGCAGGGCTCTCTACAGCCAGCCTACGTTGTTTTGTTGCAGGGCTCTGTACAGCCAGCCTCTTTTGTTTTGTTGCAGGGCTCTGTACAGTCAGCCTAAATTGTTCAGTTGCAGGGCTTTGTACAGTCAGCCTACATTGTTCAGTTGCAGGGCTCTCTACAGTCAGCCTACTTTGTTTTGTTGCAGGGCTCTGTACAGTCAGCCTAAATTGTTCAGTTGCAGGGCTCTGTACAGCCAGCCTACATTGTTCAGTTGCAGGGCTCTCTACAGTCAGCCTACGTTGTTTTGTTGCAGGGCTCTATACATCCAGCCTACTTTGTTTTGTTGCAGGGCTCTGTACAGTCAGCCTACATTGTTCAGTTGCAGGGCTCTGTACAGCCAGCCTACATTTTTCAGTTGCAGGGCTCTGTACAGCCAGCCTACTTTGTTTTGTTGCAAGTCTCTGCATAGCCAGCCTACGTTCTTCAGTTGCAGGGCTCTGTACAGCCAGCCTATGTTGTTTTGTTGCAGGGCTCTGTACAGCCAACCTGCATTGTTCAGTGGCAGGGCTCTGTACAGCCAGCCTACGTTGTTCAGTTGCAGGGCTCTGTACAGCCAACCTACATTGTCCTGCTGCAGGGCTCTGTACAGCCAGCCTATGTTGTTTTGTTGCAGGGCTCTGTACAGCCAGCCTACGTTGTCCAGTTGCATGGCTCTGTACAGCCAGTCTACGTTGTTCAGTTGCAGGGCTCTGTACAGCCAGCCTACGTTGGTCAGTTGCAGGGCTCTGTACAGCCAGCCTGCATTGTTCATTTGCAGGGCTCTGTACAGCCAGCCTACGTTGTTCAGTTGCAGGGCTCTGTACAGCCTGCCTGTGTTGTCCAGTTGCAGGGCTCTGTACAGCCAGCCTACTTTGTTTTGTTGCAGGGCTCTGTACAGCCAGCTTACGTTGTCCAGTTGCAGGGCTCTGTACAGCCAGCCTACGTGGTTTGGTTGCAGGGCTCTGTACAGCCAGCATACGTTGTTTTGTTGCAGGGCTCTGTACAGCCAGCCTACGTTGTCCAGTTGCAGGGCTCTGTACAGCCAGCCTACGTTGTTTTGTTGCAGGGCTGTGTACAGCCAGCCTACGTTGTCCAGTTGCAGGGCTCTGTACAGCCAGCCTACGTTGTTTTGTTGCAGGGCTCTGTACAGCCAGCCTACGTTGTTTTGTTGCAGGGCTCTGTACAGCCAGCCTACGTTGTCCAGTTGCATGGCTCTGTACAGCCAGCCTACTTTGGTTTGTTGCAGGGCTCTGTACAGCCAGCCTACGTTGTTTTGATGCAGTGGTCTGTGCAGCCAGCCTACGTTGTTTTGTTGCAGGGCTCTGTACAGCCAGCCTATGTTGTTTTGTTGCAGGGCTCTGTACAGTCAGCCTACATTGTTTTGCTGTAGGGGTCTGTATAGTCAGCCTACATTGTTTTGTTGCAGGGCCTTGTACAGCCAGCCTACGTAGTTCAATTGCAGGACTCTGTACAGCCAGCCTACTTTGTTTTGTTGCAGGGCTCTGTACAGCCAGCCTACATTGTTCAGTTGCAGGGCTCTGAACAGTCAGCCTACGTTGTTTTGTTGCAGGGCCTTGTACAGCCAGCCTACATTGTTCAGTTGCAGGGCTCTCTATAGTCAGCCTAAATTGTTCAGTTGCAGGGCTCTGTACAGTCAGCCTACATTGTTCAGTTG
Organism: Sinonovacula constricta; assembly: GCA_007844125.1. Lineage (NCBI taxonomy): Eukaryota > Metazoa > Mollusca > Bivalvia > Cardiida > Solecurtidae > Sinonovacula > Sinonovacula constricta. The sequence continues at coordinate 7,165,952 of CM017559.1, forward strand.
CAGGGCTCTCTACAGTCAGCCTACTTTGTTTTGTTGCAGGGCTCTGTACAGTCAGCCTAAATTGTTCAGTTGCAGGGCTCTGTACAGCCAGCCTACATTGTTCAGTTGCAGGGCTCTCTACAGTCAGCCTACGTTGTTTTGTTGCAGGGCTCTATACATCCAGCCTACTTTGTTTTGTTGCAGGGCTCTGTACAGTCAGCCTACATTGTTCAGTTGCAGGGCTCTGTACAGCCAGCCTACATTTTTCAGTTGCAGGGCTCTGTACAGCCAGCCTACTTTGTTTTGTTGCAAGTCTCTGCATAGCCAGCCTACGTTCTTCAGTTGCAGGGCTCTGTACAGCCAGCCTATGTTGTTTTGTTGCAGGGCTCTGTACAGCCAACCTGCATTGTTCAGTGGCAGGGCTCTGTACAGCCAGCCTACGTTGTTCAGTTGCAGGGCTCTGTACAGCCAACCTACATTGTCCTGCTGCAGGGCTCTGTACAGCCAGCCTATGTTGTTTTGTTGCAGGGCTCTGTACAGCCAGCCTACGTTGTCCAGTTGCATGGCTCTGTACAGTCAGCCTACGTTGTCCAGTTGCAGGGCTCTGTACAGCCAGTCTACGTTGTTCAGTTGCAGGGCTCTGTACAGCCAGCCTACGTTGGTCAGTTGCAGGGCTCTGTACAGCCAGCCTGCATTGTTCATTTGCAGGGCTCTGTACAGACAGCCTACGTTGTTCAGTTGCAGGGCTCTGTACAGCCAGCCTACGTTGTCCAGTTGCAGGGCTCTGTACAGCCAGCTTACTTTGTTTTGTTGCAGGGCTCTGTACAGCCAGCCTACGTTGTTTTGATGCAGGGCTCTGTATAGCCAGCCTACGTGGTTTGGTTGCAGGGCTCTGTACAGCCAGCATACGTTGTTTTGTTGCAGGGCTCTGTACAGCCAGCCTACGTTGTCCAGTTGCAGGGCTCTGTACAGCCAGCCTACGTTGTTTTGTTGCAGGGCTGTGTACAGCCAGCCTACGTTGTCCAGTTGCAAGGCTCTGTACAGCCAGCCTACGTTGTCCAGTTGCAGGGCTCTGTACAGCCAGCCTACGTTGTTTTGTTGCAGGGCTCTGTACAGCCAGCCTACGTTGTCCAGTTGCATGGCTCTGTACAGCCAGCCTACTTTGGTTTGTTGCAGGGCTCTGTACAGCCAGCCTACGTTGTTTTGATGCAGTGCTCTGTGCAGCCAGCCTACGTTGTTTTGTTGCAGGGCTCTGTACAGCCAGCCTATGTTGTTTTGTTGCAGGGCTCTGTACAGTCAGCCTACATTGTTTTGCTGTAGGGGTCTGTATAGTCAGCCTACATTGTTTTGTTGCAGGGCCTTGTACAGCCAGCCTACGTAGTTCAATTGCAGGACTCTGTACAGCCAGCCTACTTTGTTTTGTTGCAGGGCTCTGTACAGCCAGCCTACATTGTTCAGTTGCAGGGCTCTGAACTGCCAGCCTACGTTGTTTTGTTGCAGGGCCTTGTACAGCCAGCCTACGTTGTCCAGTTGCAGGGCTCTGTACAGCCAGCCTACATTGTTTTGTTGCAGGGCCTTGTACAGCCAGCCTACGTTGTCCAGTTGCAGGGCTCTGTACAGCCAGCCTACGTTGTTTTGTTGCAGGGCTCTTTACAGCCAGCCTACATTGTTTTGTTGCAGGGCTCTGTACAGCCAGCCTACGTTGTTCAGTTGCAGGGCTCTGTACAGCCATCCTACGTTGTTTTGTCTCAGGGCTCTGTACAGCCAGCCTACGTTGTCCAGTTGCAGGGCTCTGTACAGCCAGCCTACGTTGTTTTGTTGCAGGGCTCTGTACAGTCAGCCTACATTGTTCAGTTGCAGGGCTCTGTACAGTCAGCCTACATTGTTCAGTTGCAGGGCTCTGTACAGTCAGCCTACATTGTTCAGTTGCAGGGCTCTTTACAGCCAGCCTACATTGTTTTGTTGCAGGGCTCTGTACAGCCAGCCTACGTTGTTCAGTTGCAGGGCTCTGTACAGCCATCCTACGTTGTTTTGTTGCAGAGCTCTGTACAGCCAGCCTACGTTGTTCAGTTGCAGGGCTCTGTACAGCCAGCCTACGTTGTTCAGTACAGGGCTCTGTACAGTCAGCCTGAATTGTTCAGTTGCAGGGCTCTGTACAGGCAGCCTACCTTGTTTAGTTAAAGGGCTCTGTACAGCCAGCCTACGTTGTTTTGCTGCAGGGCTCTGTACAGCCAGCCTACGTTGTTCAGTTGCAGGGCTCTGTACAGCCAGCCTACGTTGTTTTGTTGCAGAGCTCTGTACAGCCAGCCTACGTTGTTCAGTTGCAGGGCTCTGTACAGCCAGCCTACGTTGTTCAGTACAGGGCTCTGTACAGTCAGCATGAATTGTTCAGTTGCAGGGCTCTGTACAGGCAGCCTACGTTGTTTAGTTAAAGAGTTCTGTACAGCCAGCCTACGTTGTTTTGCTGCAGGGCTCTGTACAGTCAGCCTACGTTGTTTTGTTGAATGGCTCTGTACAGCCAGCCTACGTTGTTTTGTTTTATTCTACAGTTCTTCAGATCATTCCAAACGGATAGTGTTGCGACATGGCGCATACTCGACACCTAATCTGTACTGAATGTTTACCAAATAAATTAATCAACATATGGCACTCAAGTAACCGTATCTTCGGCAAACTTGCTTTTATTTACTTCTGCGGTCCCTTTAGGCAACAGAAAGAAACATTTAAAATTGTAGTTAGTTTTGTTGTGTTTTTATTTTGCAACCATATTATGTTGAAAGAACCAGCTTTTAATAGTGCTGAAAGAAATCACAAGAAAGAAAGAAAAATACTTTTAAGCTTCATCAAAAGGAACGGGTTTCCAGTGTAGTCAACCAAGATTTAAGTGACATGACCTTTATGTTGTCGGACCTCAGTATTCTATTTAATAGACTGTTGTGAAATTTGAAATCGGCTTAAATTGCGTGATGCATCAAATATAAACTCGGTAAGAGATTTCTATAGGCGTAGAGCGGTTCGAAAAATGACAAGCATAATATGCCTTTCTCAAGACTTTGAAATTGTTAAAAAAACAATAACCATCTTTTGATGAAAATGCCTTAGGCTGAAATTGTAACTGTTGGATTATTTGGCCCCAAGCTTCATATCATTAATTTACAAGTGACGAGTGCGGTCTGAGCGAGTGACGTTACGAGATTTAATGCTTAACACTTGTTATACGTATATTAGTTTAGCCAATAATAAACCAGTCTAAAAAACGTACAGACGTGAAATCATGTATGCGATCACAAAGGTGAAATATAAACACAGTTTTGTAAAAGAAAATCGCATGTTGCTGAAGAATACATGAACCAGCTTCAGACTTTTTCTTGACTCATGTTGAATATTCGAACAAGTCGGAACGTAGACTCCCATTTTCTAATTCAAGAGATGCTGGGCGATCCAATAGATTTTAGTAGGGTGTGAAGAAGTATTTATCAAGAGGCCACTGTGTACGACAGGATAAAGCAAAATATACATGTCGTGCAACTACTGAGTAAAATCTAGGAAGATTGCTTTCACGTTTTCCAGGACTTGACACTGAATGGCGAATGTGAACCGTTCCAAACAAGTTTATTTTAACCTATAAAAAAGCAGCACTTGATTTAGCCCTTAAAGAAGGTACTACTGTTTTCTTATATTTTATACATGTAAAAGCAGGCTACCCTTTGTTCAGGGGAATTCGTGAAGAATTCCTGAATAAACCTAAACTTTTGTGTAAGTAAAGACTGTTTATAATATAAACTCGATAGTTCGACGGTATCAATCTTAAAATATATCGCATAAAATGTCCGTTATTACCTAATCTTTAAATAATTATGATGGGGGCTTCAGCTAAGAAACAATATTTACGTCAGTGCTGATTGCCCGGATGTAGCGTGATCTCTAAAGAAAGTTGGCACTTTCTTTTTCTTAGTTTAAAAATATCTAACTGAGCAGCATGGCTCGGATAGAAAATACCTTTGTGTAATTGCAAATGAGTGTTTATGCTTCACTTTTCCTCACATGGATGTAGGACACAAATAAACAGCATTTCGAAGGATCATTACAGAAAACAACAATCTATTTGGTTGCATGAAAGAAAAAAAATGGTCCGAACTGTCGGATACTACCATTATATGCTAGCGATGAGACCTGTCAATGGTCCGAACTGTTGGATACTACCATTATATGCTAGCGATGAGACCTGTCAATGGTCCGAACTGTTGGATACTACCATTATATGCTAGCGATGAGACCTGTCAATGGTCCGAACTGTTGGATACTACCATTATATGCTAGCGATGAGACCTGTCAATGGTCCGAACTGTTGGATACTACCATTATATGCTAGCGATGAGACCTGTCAATGGTCCGAACTGTTGGATACTACCATTATATGCTAGCGATGAGACCTGTCAATGGTCCGAACTGTTGGATACTACCATTATATGCTAGCGATGAGACCTGTCAATGGTCCGAACTGTTGGATACTACCATTATATGCTAGCGATGAGACCTGTCAATGGTCCGAACTGTTGGATACTACCATTATATGCTAGCGATGAGACCTGTCAATGGTCCGAACTGTTGGATACTACCATTATATGCTAGCGATGAGACCTGTCAATGGTCCGAACTGTTGGATACTACCATTATATGCTAGCGATGAGACCTGTCAATGGTCCGAACTGTTGGATACTACCATTATATGCTAGCGATGAGACCTGTCAATGGTCCGAACTGTTGGATACTACCATTATATGCTAGCGATGAGACCTGTCAATGGTCCGAACTGTTGGATACTACCATTATATGCTAGCGATGAGACCTGTCAATGGTCCGAACTGTTGGATACTACCATTATATGCTAGCGATGAGACCTGTCAATGGTCCGAACTGTTGGATACTACCATTATATGCTAGCGATGAGACCTGTCAATGGTCCGAACTGTTGGATACTACCATTATATGCTAGTGATGAGACCTGTCAATGGTCCGAACTGTTGGATACTACCATTATATGCTAGCGATGAGACCTGTCAATGGTCCGAACTGTTGGATACTACTATTATATGCTAGCGATGAGACCTGTCAATGGTCCGAACTGTTGGATACTACCATTATATGCTAGTGATGAGACCTGTCAATGGTCCGAACTGTTGGATACTACCATTATATGCTAGCGATGAGACCTGTCAATGGTCCGAACTGTTGGATACTACCATTATATGCTAGTGATGGGACCTGTCAATGGTCCGAACTGTTGGATACTACCATTATATGCTAGTGATGAGACCTGTCAATGGTCCGAACTGTTGGATACTACCATTATATGCTAGCGATGAGACCTGTCAATGGTCCGAACTGTTGGATACTACCATTATATGCTAGTGATGGGACCTGTCAATGCATTATAAAGAGTATAACGTACACACGACAGAACCTTGCAAAAATCAGCCGAGGATCTATACCAGTTCACACCGTTTCACGTGAAACGTCAAAATTCCTTGATTTAATTTTTTAAAGGCAACAAATAATTGGTTTCGCGCCCTGGCCACAATCACTGCAAAGCATATTAGCTAGGCACATGGAAGACAATTAGATGTTTAGTATTTGTCATTGGTATATATAATATAGTTATAGATATAGTTACCTTCAGCACAAGACATGGTGACATGATGCTCGTGATATTTTGTGGAAATATGTGCCAATAAATGGATTATATGGACAAATTTTATCATCACCAGTAATATGAATGTAACATATCGATGCCACCCAAAACAAATAAGCAAAACAAGGTGACAACGCTGAAGAAAAGCGAAAAGAGATATCGCCTTTGTTTGAAGCTAAAGATGGAGGCAATAAACATACATGTACAAGTACAGGTACACAGTGTATAGGGGTAACAGGTGGACACAGTAGTGTGGATAATACACGTGATACATGTGCTAATGATGTGGCGCACGGAGCGCAAAGGTCGGAATATGTGAACATTGATGGCCTACGCAGTGTGTAGGGGTAACAGGTGGACATAGCAGTGCGGACAATACATGTGATACGGGTGTTAATGGTGTGGCGCACGGAGCGCACGAATCGGAATATGTAAACATTGATGGCCAACACAGTGTGTAGGGGTAACAGGTGGACACAGCAGTGCGGGCAGTACATGTGATACGGGTGTTAATGGTGTGGCGCACGGAGCGCGCGGGTCGGAATATGTAAACATTGATGGCCAACACAGTGTGTAGGGGTAACAGGTGGACACAGCAGTGCGGACAATACATGTGATACGGGTGTTAATGGTGTGGCGCACGGAGCGCGCGGGTCGGAATATGTAAACATTGATGGCCAACACAGTGTGTAGGGGTAACAGGTGGACACAGCAGTGCGGGCAGTACATGTGATACGGGTGTTAATGGTGTGGCGCACGGAGCGCGCGGGTCGGAATATGTAAACATTGATGGCCAACACAGTGTGTAGGGGTAACAGGTGGACACAGCAGTGCGGGCAGTACATGTGATACGGGTGTTAATGGTGTGGCGCACGGAGCGCGCGGGTCGGAATATGTAAACATTGATGGCCAACACAGTGTGTAGGGGTAACAGGTGGACACAGCAGTGCGGACAATACATGTGATACGGGTGTTAATGGTGTGGCGCACAGAGCGCACGGGTCGGAATATGTAAACATTGATGGCCAACACAGTGTGTAGGGGTAACAGGTGGACACAGCAGTGCGGGCAGTACACGTGATACGGGTGTTAATGGTGTGGCGCACGGAGCGCACGGAGCGCACGGGTCGGAATATGTAAACATTGATGGCCAACACAGTGTGTAGGGGTAACAGGTGGACACAGCAGTGCGGGCAGTACACGTGATACAGGTATTAATGGTGTGGCGCACGGAGCGCGCGGATCGGAATATTATGTAAACATTGATGGCCAACACAGTGTGTAGGGGTAACAGGTGGACACAGCAGTGCGAGCAATACACGTGATACGGGTGTTAATGGTGTGGCGCACGGAGCGCGCGGGTCGGAATATTATGTAAACATTGATGGCCAACACAGTGTGTAGGGGTAACAGGTGGACACAGCAGTGCGAGCAATACACGTGATACAGGTATTAATGGTGTGGCGCACGGAGCGCGCGGGTCGGAATATTATGTAAACATTGATGGCCAACACAGTGTGTAGGGGTAACAGGTGGACACAGCAGTGCGAGCAATACACGTGATACGGGTGTTAATGGTGTGGCGCACGGAGCGCGCGGGTCGGAATATGTAAACATTGATGGCCAACACAGTGTGTAGGGGTTACAGGTGGACACAGCAGTGCGGGCAATACACGTGGTACAGGTATTAATGGTGTGGCGCACGGAGCGCGCGGGTCGGAATATGTAAACATTGATGGCAGACGTAAAAAAGTGGCCCACTAGAGTTACTTTGTTTCGACTCCACCTATATTACAGGTATGCATTGTATGAACTATATGAACCCTTTGAAATCTTCTATGAACAGCCCACCGTTTACACTATTTCCTGGACAATATGTCCAATCATCTCCTAACCACGGTCTGTACACACAGTATAGTAACCAACCTCCACCATGGGCAGCAGAAATGACGAAGGAAATCCATGCTATCCGTGAGAAAGTCAATAAGATAATATAAAACAAACAGTCAACTTGATGAATAAGATATTGTGCGACCTTGACGCAAATGTAAGTAGTTTCGATAAAAGAGTTACTGAAGCTGAAAACTCATTGACATTTTTGGAAGAAGGATACGACCATCAAAAAAAGGAAATCAAGACAACACAAGAATTAATAAAAAAGTTAAACACTATCGCCAATCACTAGAAAAAAAGAACGATTTGATTGATGGAGAAAAACCAAAAATAAATTCGAGCCAAAACACTTGACAACGAGTTCCGTAGCATGCGAGACACCTTAATCTTTAACGGCACTGAAGAAGCCCCCTGCTCAGACATCTGAAATCATGGCCAACGCAGCCGACAGTGAAACGAGTAAATCAGACAAAGAGTCTAAACACTGTGAAAAGACTTCATACAAACCAAAAAAGGTAAAGAATCAGCATCTGTAGTGTTTGTCCGAACACATCGACTCGAAGCTCGTGCTAAATCTAAACCAAGACCTATCATCATGAAATTCCACTACTATCAGCAAAGAGAGAAAGTACGAGAAACGGTATTTCTGAAACGTCAAGAGTTAAAGACATCTAACAATGGTGTATCTGTGCAACTTCCGAACGAATGGCGAGAAGCGCGACAAAAACTTTCCACATATATGCAGCCGAAAAAGGCAAAGGCAACAGAGTTTATTGGAGAAAATCTTTATGTAAACAATACCCTGTATACAGTATAGCTCCGATAATGGACATAATGAGTAGAGAGGTCGAGAGGATTGTTGTTAGTTGGAACATTAATGGACTGTCGAAGAAATTAGGAGATCCAGACTTGATTGACATAATAACATCAAATGACGTCATAATCTTAACTGAAACAAATGGTTTTAAGTCTTACCATATGCATGGTAACAAATCACCAAACACAAACAAAGGTCGTTTTTCAGGCGGAATTACAGTTTACTATAAATCCGAAATAAGGAACAAAATCAGCATTGTATATGTTGATCAGTGTGGTATTACTTGGGAAATAAGTGTGTAATACGCTATTTCGTTTTGATGACGACCTTTATTTGTGTTGTGCGTATATACTTCCATATAATCCAAATGTACTTAGGCAAAGTGGCATTGACATGTTTGAGATAATTAAATCAGGCATAGAAAAATACAAGTTATTAGGAAAAATAGTAATCTGTGATGATCTTAATGCAAGAACTGCTAGCGAAAGAGATTATCTGATTTCTGATGGACATTTGGACTCAGACAATTCATCTAATATAGAGTCGAATCTATCTTACCCGATGCGAGTAAACAAATACACAATTATTGACACCTATGGCAAACGTCTTTCAGATTTATGCAAATCAAGTAATCTTATTATATGTAATGGTAGAATGAGAAAAGATAAAAATGTAGGAGAATACACATTTATTTATGCCCTTGCTAATACAGTTTTAGATTATGTCTTAGCAAGATATAAATATTTTGATATTTTTTCATATTTTACTATCGAATCGCCTTCTGAGTTATCAGACCACTCTCCGAATAAGTTTTGTTTACATCGTGAACACCTCTAAACAAAAAGCCTGTTTTTAGATGACCAAAGGTTCGCGAATAGCCGCAAACAAATTCAAATTAGATAAATATTTTATCTCAATATCAGAATAATCAAAAGATTCTATTGATGTTTCTGTTGATGACCTATTTCAACACTTTAGTGAATTCTACGGTCTTCAACCGGTTCCAAAGGATAATAATCACCAAAGTACAGAAAATATAGATGATGAAATAGTAGAAAATGATTTAGATGGAAGTTTTACCTATGCAGAAATTTTAACGACAGTGTTCGCACAAACTTATTCAAAGAGCCCCGGAAATGACATGTTAATAGCTGAAATGTTTAAGAATACATATGATCTTATATCGCCGTTTTTATTACAGTTATATAATAAAATCTTCAAAGACGGGAACTTTCCAGATAATTGGACGGAAGGAATTCTTATTCCTCTGTTTAAAGGAGGAAGCAACGAAGCCAAAAACTTTCGAAGAATAACTCTTAATAATATTTTGGCCAAAAATTACTTAAACTGTTAGTTGAAAGACTAACCAAATGGGCAATAAAACATAACACTATTATTGATAATCAGCTCGGATTTCAAATAAATAAGTCAACTACAGATTTTGCATACACTTATTTCAAAAACTTTAGCTAATAATAAAAAAGTATATGTAGCAAATTTAGACTGGGAGAAGATGTACGACAGGATAGACCGTGTATTACTATGGCAGAAGCTGTTGAATGCTAATGTTAGTTCTAGGTTTATTTATGCACAAAAGGCTTTGTATGCATCAATTAAATTAAATACATTATATCAAAATGTAAAATCTAACCCCATTCTATCGAATATCGGGGTAAAACAGGGAGACCCAGCCAGCAGTTAGCTATGTTTATTCTTTCTAAATGCCATAATTACCAATATTAATAGTCACCTTAATCGAGTCATGACTCTTCATGATATAAATGTCTTTATGTAACTATTTGCTGATGATGCAGCCTTGTTTGCTCAAAACCCCAAGTCACTACAATGTATGTTAAATGATGTAGAAAGATATTGCAAAAAGTATAAACTTAATCTGAATGTTACAAAAACTAAAATCATGATCTCTGAAAAGGGTCGTACAACAAATCAAGATTTTTTTTTATAAATGATACAAAATGGAGATTGCAATATTATCTAGGTGTGTATGTTTATAAAAATGGCAACTGGAATCAAACTCAAAAGTGTACTGCTCAACACGCTTCATTCAAACTACATAATTTGTTTACTATTTACAACCAAGTTAATCTGCCATATTCTCACAGAAAATTCAGTTATTTGGTTCACTAGTTAGATCTACACTTTATTATAGTGCTGAGGCTTTGGGAGCACATTTAGTACCAGATATAGAAGCTATAATACAACATTCTGTATATAGGTGTTAAAAATTCAACTAACCGGGAAGCATTACTAAATTAACTTAATAGAATACCATTGTATATACTCAGAAAAATAATAATGATCAAATATTGGATAAAAATATTGAAACATAATCAATTATGTCTTTGCAAAAACTTATAGAATGTTAAAATCAGATGTAGATAATAGTATTATGTATTATGGTAATAACTGGGCATTTAATATCAAACAAAAACTAGATGAATCGGGATTAATATATTGCCATTGATATGGCAAAATTAGTTTAGTACTCAAATAGATTTACAACACATAAAAACGTATTCTTGATATTTATCAACAACAATGGTATAAACAAATCAATAATTCTCCTCGACTTAATACTTATTGCCTATTTAAAAATTCATTCAATTTTGAAAAATATCTTAACATAATTACAGAACCCAAGTATAGGATAGCTTTAACAAAACTAAGAACATATTCACATAATTTTAGCCATCGAAACAGGACGACAAATAAACTTGCAAAGAAATAACAGAAATTGTCAAAAACTGTCAAATGAATCAAATAGAAAATGAATACCATTTTATCTTAATCTGTCCAAAATACTTAAATATAAGACCATGTTATTTTACATGGCCCACGCTGCAAAAATTTATGAATTTAATGTCAAATACATCTGTTAATATTATAAATAAAAATCATGCTTACTTATTAAGAACAACTTTATAACAACAGTATAGTATATATATATATATATATATATATATATACATATATCTGAATACGATCCATGCCAGTTGTGTTAAAGAATATTTATTATATTGTTTTGTTGTAAACATGTATATGTTTTACGCAATAAAATGTTGTATATAATGTTGTTTTATCAAATGTCGTTGTGTGTGCATATTTCTCGTGTATTTGGCAACATTTGGAAACAAAATTAATGTATATCATTTGAACAGTAGTTGTGTTCTTTTACAATGAAACATTCTATATACTGGAATGGGACCTAGGACTGGCTATATGATTCCCCTCTGTAACTGTGAATTGATCAAAGTTGGGGTCTGGATCCGCTCCTGAAAATATCTACATTAGCACATAAATAAGATTAAAGACTCCGGATTAATGTGTTTTTATTAAGCAGATCTATGCCCGAATAAGTTTTATGTTGGTAAAAAGGCCTAATATGCTGTGTTGGGCAGTGTCTTTAGGTTGTAGATGGCAATTTACCGGTCAACACGATATTTAACCACATGCGCAGAGTGTATCTTAAGTGATAAATCATTGAACATTATCTTGTTTGCTGATGTGACGATAAAGTTACACAATTGAACTGTTGTAGTAAACTGGCACATTAATACGATGGCCCCGTGCAAAGTTATCAGTGTAGATGTCTGAAACTGTTTTCATAAAAGAAAGACAGACCAGAACTACAAAACAAAAAGACCAAATTGAAGTTTGTTAATGGCATAACAATAATAATCAGGTAGAAGTCAAAGAAGCATTTACATTTAATGTCGCGCTTACCTTGACCTTGCATTACTGACCTCAAACCAACAGGACAATCTACCTACAATGACCAAGTTCGAAGATTTGGTGTGGAATAATACATGTATGCAAGAAGACTGAGGTGCTTGAAAACTGCTCGATACAGATAGTTTGGCCTACCAGGGTCCCTCATCAGCGGTTGAAGAATTCAAACGCATACAGCACAAAGTGCTATATTGTTTGTCAGGCACTGCAGTAATAGAAGACGACTTTATTTGGTGTATGGTCAATGTGATACAATAGATGACGTGAGAGATCATGATGAAAAGCTCGTTGGAGTGCTCGACAAGGGACTATTGTCAAATAAAGACACATTGTAATGAATAAGGAACCAATCTAAATCAAGTACTGACATCTTAATGATGGCTAATACCCCTTGTCTAAGGCTGAAATTGTAATTGTTTTATAATTGGTTCCAGGCTGTGCAGCACTGCTCCACGGGTGTGGAGTGCAGTCCGGACGAATGCTGTTTCATTGACGATGCACTGATGGGACAGATGAACCAAGGAACCACGATGTCCGGACCTCTTGGCATATGTCAGAAAAAGGGAGACAATCCCTCGCGTAAGTTTTGCATTATATGTTGTACAGGTCACCGTGATTAATCCTATCAATTTGTCAGACAGTGAATACACATTCTTTAATACCTATTGTTTTGTAATGCGGAAGTGGTCTCTCATCGTTTCTAATATTGTTCGAGATAAACTTTCAAACTACGCCATCTGGTTGATGTGTGTCAGCTGGATCTTCTGTCTACTACATCTGTCAACTGTCTTTCTAAAATACATTACACTTTTAACAATTCAGCGTACCAAACCACGATTTGACAGTAAGTAAGGGTTTCGATAATCTGACAGCAGGAACGACAAAAGAAAAAAAACTTTCTCCTATATTATGCATTTCGTTCTGTTTTGCTGTTAATGTTCAAATGCAGAATGTTGGCCATTTTAGCAACTTGTGTCTTTAAACAGTGGAAGAAGACACCTGACAAATGATGGATAAAACAAATTACGCACCTCTAGTCAGCTGGAAGATCTATCCTCAATAAAATAATCTCCCCGACCGTACGGCGAGAAGCCGGCGATAAACATGTCGGCGCCTTTACCTTCCTGTCCACGTGCGCTCCAGTTTCTTTTCGTGCACTTCATATACCCGCCCAAGTTTAAAGTAATCAAGTTTATTAATAGACTCTAAATTGTTCACCTAGGTGGGTGCAACGTCAGAACATCTCCGGTTAAAAGGACACTATGTTCAGAATGTTCTCAGGACGAGTGCTGTCTTGTGCCTATTCGTCGACAGGTCGATCACACCCGTGATGCCCTTGGCTGGTGTCAACCGCTTGCTAAAAAAGGAGAAGGTATGATTTTGTTTTGCTGGCTGTTTTTATTTTCTCAGTCACACAACGCTAACCTGGTGGCATCGGAGTGTATCGTGTTTTTGTAGTAAGTTCAAAATTTAGCATCAAAATAACAAACTTTTTAACTATTGAAGCTTACCCAATTTAATTGATTGCACTTGTATCATATATCAATGTCCAGGCTGCAGGGTAGGACAACCCTCCGGTCCCTCGGTCTCAGTGGCAAGTTGTCCGTGTGCCAGCAACCTCACATGTATCGGAACCGGTGTCACCTCAGGATTCATCCCACACACAGAGTACGGAAAGTAAGTATTTGATCTCTACCATTGCAATAATTTCATATATTCTTCAGAGTAGGAATTCAATTATATAAGAAAAGTTTTCATTTTTACCTTTAATTTCATCATAATGCTCATTAACTTGCTTATCTCATTATTCAAGATATAAAGATTATGCATGTTGTGGTGTGAATTCCAACAGTTGAATAATAGGAAAAAGCGTAAAACCCTACAGTAACTATTAACTTTGTAGGTTTTTCAATGTTGGACCAAATGCAGTTTAAGTTGTTAGAGTTATGTCCCATTATCAAAGAAGAGTTATGTCCCATCATTAGCGAAAATTGATAACAATCGGTATCTCACTACGCTTTGCCCTAAGGTCCACACAATTGAAGTACTATGATAAATTATAAGGAGATTCGAGTCTGAAAGAACAACGATACCACATGGGTGAACAGATTCCACTCTTTCGTATTTCATTAAACAGTAAGCTTTCACTTTAGACAAATAAAGGCAGACATAACGCTTGTTCACCCATGCCGCGTCCCCGTTCAGACAGCTCATACATGACAAGGCAACTTAAAAGTAACAAACATTTATTTTAATTCTTTAGGTATACAACACAATACAATTTAAATAGACTTCGGTAATGGCAGTTTATGGGCATGGTTCCCGTCTCCATCGTGCTTAGCCACTGTCAAAGCAGGTACACCGGACAAATAGTCGTTTAAGGCCGAAGACAGCCATGCCCAAATAGGCTGAAACTGTACGCTTTGCTGTGCCCCACTAAGCTGAAACTGTATGCCCAACTAGGCTGAAACTGTAAGCTTCGCTATGCCCCACTAGGCTGAAACTGTATGCCCAACTAGGCTGAAACTGTATGCCCAACTAGGCTGAAACTGTATGTATTCCCCACTAGGCTGAAACTGTATGCCCCAATAGGCTCAAACATATATGCCCCAATAGGCTGAAATTTTTGCCCCATAAGGTGTCAACCATATAATTTAACAGGCTTCACATTTATAAAATAATCAAGTTGCAAATTTCAAAGGAAATTCCGCCACCTGCACCCATGGCTAATCCTGGAAAACAGAAATCGTGCCAGGTTGCTCAATGACGAAATTCCAGGTCTATTTCAGATGGGCAGACACTGACATAGTAAATGCCTGTTTTTAACCCACTTATAAACTAAATTGATAAGAATTACTTTTCTGTTCGGACTGTGCTGTCTGCCAAATGGCAGTGCCACCGCCAAAGCGAACAAATAGTTAACAGTTATCGCTTTCGGAACAGTCCAATCCAACAGAATACCATAATAGGGTCTACAAATGAATAGACGGACAGAGACAAGAACCACAAGTTGCCCGTCGAATCCTATAAATTTATACATCCTAACAACCGCCCACAACATTTACATTTGACTCTACTAGTTTATTGAAAGCATGCCATATCGCCTTTATGGAAAGCCTCCAGTGTCGATACCCATTGATTCAAGAAAAAACAGTAACCTAGAAATGTAAGATGCAAACCATCATTCCTGTACATCGCTGGAATGCACTCCTGCAGGCCAACCTCCTTAATATAAATAAAACCCTCCGCCTTGTACTATCTTGTGTGCTGCGTTATTGTTGAAGCGTCTCTTGCCAGATTGCTTTTCAGCTCAGTTGTTGGAATATCGCCAACAGTTCATAGGCAGCACTTCAAAACAAATCACTTTTACATTAAAGATACTACGCATAAATAACAAAATAGCATTCAACAAAACCCCCATACTCCGTAGGGAGATTCGACCTAAGTCATTGCCTCCACTGTGTAGCAGAATCACAGACGGCTCGTCACCAACCTGCTTCAACAACCGTAGCTTGCTCATGACATCCAGAAGCGACAGCTCACTGTATCCTTGCCACCATATTTCGGCCCAATCAAGACCCAAGGAAATGCCACCTGGACGTGACTTGGCTTCCGTGAAAGCGTGCTTCATTATCGACGAACCCAGACACCAGTTCCGTACAGTTCATAAAATATCTTTGCTCCCATTATTAAAAGGGGAAATTGTGCATCAAAACCTACAACATACTTATTCTAAAGTGAAATACTATATGCCAAATGTATATAAATGTATGATTGTCTATACAACAATCCAACGCCTACTACAATGCTTTTACAACTTAGGAAGAGTGAACACCGAATCTGGCCTAATATAAATGCGGTAGGCATCCGACCGCCATCGGCCTGCCCGCTGGATGACGTCTGGAGGATAACCTGCAACAGCAGCTGCAGTAGCAGCCCCAATGCGAAAGGAATGTGACGTGTACCTGTCATACTGGACACCTAGCCGACTTAGATTTTTTTTTCAGAATTGCAGAGAACTAGTGATAATTACTCGCCATTTCCCGTACTCATTTCTGCAAACATTCTGCAAAGTCCAAAGAACCTCTTTAAACAAGACTTGTGTAATTGATAAACGTAAACTATGCCGTCCCACTGAGCGCTTTAGTCCCTCCAGTGCCTTTTGCACAACAAAATTTCTGGAAATATCACGACAACCTCTCATTTTACATTGAAACCCAGTAGCATTTACCTACAAACAAGCTGTGCTATCTTTTATTCCTTGTAAAGACAGCTAGGCAATAAACAAGGCAATTGTGTCTATTGATGGGGGTCAATATTTCAGTATACTATATTCAGTTCGAAAATTTTAAAAAATATTCAGTCCTGTGTTGTAAGCATTAGTCGTGTTTGCAGACAGGGCTACGTTTATCAACCTTGAATAAGAATATATGACAAAGTCCTATGAGTATTGCAACATATACCAAACTCCGAAAAGGCACAGAACAAAGGTATTTCACATGCATGCCAAGCGAAAAGTAAGAACAAATTTGTGATGAGTCATTTAAGGAAAAGAGCAAACCCGACAGTTACCGCCTTGGAACGGTCAGTCGGCAATATAGACCGACTGGGGTGCTTAAACCGGTTTTACAGAGCTCTAACCTCGCACTTCCTGACGAGTATCTCAAATGCAAGCAACGAAAAGAAAAACGATCGATTTGAAAACAAAATGTCCATGCGCTGATATTTTCTATACGTTATGAGGAAAGTAGTGACGTCATCGAAAAATAATGTCCACATAGTGTTCAGAAAAGGAATATGGTATTATTTCGATTTGAAAAACAACACAAAAATGGTTGACTCCAATTAAAATTAACTGTCTGAATCATGAACAAACAAACATGACCAGAGACGAATAAATGGTTGTAGTATCCTGTTCATGTGAAGATGGAATTGAAGAACCAAAGTTCAATGTCCATCAAAGGAAATACACGTAACAATCCTGATAGGATGAATTAAATGACAACATAGATTACATGCACGGAGAGATTTTTTACGACCGCCACACTGCACAAGTAACATTGTTGTGATCATGAATAAGAATATATGACAAAGTCCTATGAGTATTGCAACATATACCAAACTCCGAAAAGGCACAGAACAAAGGTATTTCACATGCATGCCAAGCGAAAAGTAAGAACAAATTTGTGATGAGTCATTTAAGGAAAAGAGCAAACCCGACAGTTACCGCCTTGGAACGGTCAGTCGGCAATATAGACCGACTGGGGTGCTTAAACCGGTTTTACAGAGCTCTAACCTCGCACTTCCTGACGAGTATCTCAAATGCAAGCAACGAAAAGAAAAACGATCGATTTGAAAACAAAATGTCCATGCGCTGATATTTTCTATACGTTATGAGGAAAGTAGTGACGTCATCGAAAAATAATGTCCACATAGTGTTCAGAAAAGGAATATGGTATTATTTCGATTTGAAAAACAACACAAAAATGGTTGACTCCAATTAAAATTAACTGTCTGAATCATGAACAAACAAACATGACCAGAGACGAATAAATGGTTGTAGTATCCTGTTCATGTGAAGATGGAATTGAAGAACCAAAGTTCAATGTCCATCAAAGGAAATACACGTAACAATCCTGATAGGATGAATTAAATGACGACAACATAGATTACATGCACGGAGAGATTTTTTACGACCGCCACACTGCACAAGTAACATTGTTGTGATCATGAATAAGAATATATGACAAAGTCCTATGAGTATTGCAACATATACCAAACTCCGAAAAGGCACAGAACAAAGGTATTTCACATGCATGCCAAGCGAAAAGTAAGAACAAATTTGTGATGAGTCATTTAAGGAAAAGAGCAAACCCGACAGTTACCGCCTTGGAACGGTCAGTCGGCAATATAGACCGACTGGGGTGCTTAAACCGGTTTTACAGAGCTCTAACCTCGCACTTCCTGACGAGTATCTCAAATGCAAGCAACGAAAAGAAAAACGATCGATTTGAAAACAAAATGTCCATGCGCTGATATTTTCTATACGTTATGAGGAAAGTAGTGACGTCATCGAAAAATAATGTCCACATAGTGTTCAGAAAAGGAATATGGTATTATTTCGATTTGAAAAACAACACAAAAATGGTTGACTCCAATTAAAATTAACTGTCTGAATCATGAACAAACAAACATGACCAGAGACGAATAAATGGTTGTAGTATCCTGTTCATGTGAAGATGGAATTGAAGAACCAAAGTTCAATGTCCATCAAAGGAAATACACGTAACAATCCTGATAGGATGAATTAAATGACGACAACATAGATTACATGCACGGAGAGATTCGCAAATCCATGATCGAAAGTGTTCCGGTATGACCTATGGTACAGTGTCTGCTTCTGACGCCACATTCTGAATCCCTCAAAATTTCACTTCCGAACCACGATTCTGGCCACTGAAAATATGCCCCCTCCTTACCTTGCAAACAACCGCAACCTTAACCAGCTGACCCTGCACTGTATGTAACCATATGTAAGCTATAAATACTAGACCAACTCTCATCTGAAATGTATGTCAACTCATCAATTTCTTCTAAAAATATTACCCACACTAGCGTGCCCTGCCTTATGCCACCTGATAGCCTTATCTTATGATGCGGTCTTTTAATACCCATCGTTGCATCATAACATCTACGCAGAAAGGCTCACTAGCCCGAACAGCTTTACTGAAAAATGCAAGCTTTCCAATTAAAGTTTGAAATTCTTTTAATGTTACTTTTTTCGAACCAGCATTCCCAATAAATTCTTACCGACATTAAAACAGAATCTACCTTATACCCTAAAAATAACAATTTTTAAACTGAACCGACTGACTTCCCTTCTGCCAGAAGGATCGCGAGCCAACCACAAACCCTAGCAAATGTGTCAACAAGAGACTTGCAGTCCTGCATATTCTTAGTTCCACATATAATGAAGTCATCTAAAAATGATCCATACAATGATCCATAGTAAATTGCCCCGATATTGAACTTACCAACTATTGTAGAAATGTTGCAGACTTCTCAAATAAAGAGCAAGAAATTTGGCATTCGAGCGGCAAAAACTTTTCTATATATGTATCAAACCCTCTTCATCTTTAATTCCCAGCAAGCAATAGTAATGTGGCGAAATAGGCAATATGCGGAAAGTAGATTTAATATCTCATTTTGCCAAATATGCGCCTCTACCCAGGTTAAAAATCCTACCAGCCACTGAATCAAATGAAGTGAACTTTGTCATGCTACATTGACCTTTTTAGGACATGTTGTGGGACAGGGTCATGTAAAACCTATAGATGCAAAAGTTATGGCTATTTCTGAGTTTCCAATACCTACATGTAAAAAGCAATTGATGCGATTTCTTGGTATGGCAGGCTATTACAGAACATTTTGTAAAAACTTTTCTGACATTGCAAAACCTTTGACAAACCTTCTCAAAAAAAGGTAAATCATTTGTATGGAGTTTTCAATGTCAAACTGCATTCGACAAATTGAAAGTTGTACTTAAGAGCCCACCAATTCTCTTAGCACCAGACTTTGGTAAAAGTTTTTCATTGGCTGTTGATGCTAGTGACGTCGGTGCTGGTGCTGTTCTGTTGTAATCAGATAGTGAGGGTATTGATCATCCTGTGTGTTATTTATCAAAGAAGTTTAACAAACATCAGAGAAATTATTCTACAATTGAAAAAAGTGCCTTGATCTTATTTTTGCTATACAACATTTTGAAGTGTATTTAACTTCTTCAGTAAACCTATTGTTGTATTCAGCGACCACAACCCTCTTATGTTCTTACACAAGTTAAAGAACAAAAACCAAAGGTTACTAAGGTGGAGCCTGCTCTTACAAAAGTTTGATTTAGAAATCAAACACATTAAAGAAAAATACAATGTTATACCTGATGCTCTGTCTCGTAACTAATTGTTTTAACTGAAGCACAAAATGTTATAACATGTTAATTCAAAAGATTACATGTATTTTGAACTTTGTATAACTGTTATTGTGTTAAACTGATTAGAGTTTGTTTTGATATGATGTCTGGTAAATATGTAATACATGCAATTTGTAATTTGTAACACTTAATTGTTTAAATTTGAAATTTCATATGTTTTGATATTACATCTGTTTAACTTGTGACACTTATATTGTTTTTTGTATCATTATTGTAATAACTTATTTAACTGAGTTATTGTTAATTTAATATTCTGAAAAAGATTTATTGCATAAATCTTTTTTCCTCTAGGGGTGGAGGTGTTATGTACAATAGTACACCAGCGTTTAAGGTTACGCTAGTCAGGTTAAGGGTTGTTTACCGTTGTGGTTTTAATGACGTAGCATTTGCCTCACTGCTAGAAGAAAAGGATCATGCTAGAAAGTTCATTTGTTTATTTTTAACAGGGTTTCGAGAATGTTCTGGATTTGTGAATGTTCTAGAAGTTCTTTAGGTATATATAAGGGCGTGTGTGCCGATTTAAAGGAAGTTTGGATAAACGTTTGGACATAGAGTTTGGACATATATTTTTAAAATACTTGCAGCTTCTATATTAAATCTTTCTGTGTTGGAACTTACGTGGACTTACAATATTCTACAGTGATATAAATATTAAAGTGTTGAATTTGGAATTATATCATTTACATTCGTGTATTGTTCTATCATTGGATTTTTTCAAGTGTCCTTATCCACGAGGACATTCTACTGAAAACTCTTCAGGATTTTTCGACGTTTGATTAGCAGCAGGGGGTGGGGGGGGGGGGGGGTGAACATACTTTTTGGCCGCATGTTTTAACCCCCAAACCAACCAAAAAACCCTCCACAGTGCACATGCCCCTCGCCACATTTTTTAACCCCCTAAACCAACCAACAAAAAGTATGGTCACACCTCCCCCTGCTGCTCTAGGGACGGCCCATCACCCTCGCCGGCCCTAGGTGGACGCTAAAGACAACCATCCATTTAGAGATTGGGTATACATAACGAATACCCACCGCGTACAAGCGATCTCAAACCAGCGTAAACATGGAGTTGACTGATGATGAGTTGACATCGATTCTTTCAGTAGGATGGGATGGTGATTATGATGATGAAGATGGAGAAGAGGAAGAAGAGCTTGAGAAGGAATTCTATCGCCTATATATTGTTGACATCCCAGAAGAGGAAGAAGAAGAAGAAGAAGAAGAAGAATATGAAGTGACAGTAAGCCCAGCAGCCTAAAAAGTAGAGCCGGGCACCCCAAGCTTAGCAGGAATCAGCCCACGGCTTGTTTTTGCTCTCAGAGATTATGATGTTTTGCAGTTTCGTTAGACCGCTAAAGCCGCTCGAGCCGATACATCACGTAGACCACAAGAATAATTTCGGAGATAGGGGCAATGATCTGGAGCAGATCGAGAACGGTAGGGGTGGGGGGCACATACTTGCTGATATAAGAGACCGCGAGCCTTTAATACAAAAATTTATATCTGGTATGCAGGAGGGGCGTCGCAGCTGTTTCCGCGTTCATCCCTAACAGAGAGTGTTAACTCCGAGATCGTCCCATGTCTCAGGAGTTTAAACTCGGGGTTAATAAATACAGATGTTATGATATCCCCGTATGGCAGGTTGCCGACCGCGGCCACAGCGAGCAGACTACTGGGAGCCCCGTTCAAGGCGTTCTTGGTGGTGTTGAGTTCGTCCAGGTGGATAAATAGCTGCTTAATGGGGCACAAGTCCATAGGGCGATCACCTAGGTCATTTTTCGCCGAAGCAAACGACTCACGGTACTTTACAAACCCTAAAAGATCCTGCAGCCCTTTTGAGACCCGCACAATGCCAGCTTGATTGAGAACCTGTGGCACAACCATTCCTGTCTTCGGATCGACGTTTATCGAAAGGCCGGAATTGGTCTATGCGAGGTGATCTTGGAGCTAACGCAAGGACCAAAGGCCGGGAGGATATAGGTTTATTTTGTCGGGCGAGGTGACAAACTCGGCCAGCCGGATGTTGAACCAGCCAATAGTGTAGGTGACTGACCGCAGGCCTATCTTCAAACTTCCATCCCTGTTGTCTATGGGCTGTTGAAGACATGTCGGGCCTGTTTTAATATCAGTAATAGTTTGGAACATCTTTCATGATCTCCATGGAGGCCTACCTACAATAGCGACGCTAAGTTTAAGACCGGGGGTACGCATGGCTCCTGTACGCCGAAAATTTGGCCAGGATAAAGATCACGGGAGGCCCAGGCCAATCCTTCATCGCCAGCCTGCCCAATATCTTTCGAAAATTCCGAATGTACGGGAGCCAGCAAGGGGGAGACCAATATTGGCGCGTTAACGCTATGAAGTACTGGCAGACCAAGATGAACTTCGCCGTGTGGTGCGCGACGGCGGACTGTGGGGTCTCGTACAACGACCACCTGGAAGGTCCCGAGGGTAAGTCTACTCCCCTAATTCGGTCCGTGTACTACTTCCACGTCTACTACACGATCAGGCGTCTTCTCACCGAACTGCAATGCGCCCTGCCGGGGGATCCATCCTGGGATGGTGATAACAATACCTATGACGGAAGAGCGTACGAACGGCTGTGTAATGAGTTTGGGGTTGACCCACATACAGACTAGGGGCTAGGCGCCTCTTGGGGGACCTTCGTGCTAGATCACTCGAAAGGCTTCACCCAAGCCGGCATGGAGCGAATAAATGACTCAATCAGGACCTACGTGTGGGCACTGCTCGTGGCCCAGGCCCAAACCAAGGCCCGGATCTTAGACAGCTTCGATGCCCAAAAGCAGTTCCTAGCCCTAGTGGTAGAAGCGATCAGCTCTCCGGTCAACATCCAGTCCGCTATCGCCCGTTACCAAGACGCCCTGCAGTATGCTGGTGGTGAGGTAAAAGTGGTATTCGGTACGGGCTTGTACATAGCCCCAAGGGATATGGTCCTAAGAATCGGCCACGGCATCGCTGGCTATAACAACAAGATAATAAAGGCCACAGCCAACCTCCCAATCGGGGTGGTCGGTGGGCTAAACGAACCCGCGACGCTCCCTCCGACGCACGGAAGCTTCGACGACGGTAAAATCGCAGGACCACCACAGGCCCTCCATCCGGCAGAGATACCGCCTGACGTGGGAGAAGCGCCGTTGGCGAGGGCGGCCGCGCGGGCGCACGCCGATGAAAAGGTGGCTTTAATCGTGGCCGGGGCCGCCACTGGGCTAATCGTCCTGTAGTTTATGCTTCGTTAGCCACTCTCGGGCCGCCACAAACAGCAGCCCCCTAATTGCGATCAGCATAGACCAGGTGCTTTGCCCGCGGCTGACAACAGCCATGAAACCACGCTGCCGATTATTCCGGGGAGAGCGGCGGCGGCCTTCCCAGCCAGCTTGCCGAGAAGAGTCCCGAAGGCTTTAAGCTCCTTTTTAACCCACTCTCGAACGCATTGACTGCCAGGTTTGGGAGTGGGGCCGGGTGGCGAGGGGGCGGAGCCGCCGGTAAGGGCGGTGATGACCAAGCCGATGGTCGTGAGGATGGAGGCAATGGTGACCCCCTGCTCCCGGAAGAGGGTCTTGACCCGCTCGGCCAGCGTGGTGTCCTCGTCCATTATACGCCGCATGGTTTCCCGAACCCGGCTGATCTGCGATTTGAGAGATTCCCGGTTGGTCGAAGCCGCCTCGAGCCGAGCGGCCCGCTCATCAGTGAGGTCCCTGATCCGAACTATGATTCTCTTCTTCATCTTGGGGTCATCGCCGGCCTCTCTTAGTTTTTCATGCTCTCTTTTGTTTTGCCGGTTAAGTTCGGAAAGTTTGGCTAGGTTGTTTACGAGCTACCTTCGCTGAGTTTGCATGGCCTTGTCGAGCCCTTTGAGCTCCCGGAACCGCGTCATTAGCTCGGTGCCTTCCAGGCTCGATATCCCCAGTGGCGGGGCTTCGATGGTTTTCAGCGCGGTCTCCTCCATTTCAGACAGGGCGGAGGTCGCTCTGTCGAAATCTACCACCTCAATTTCTCTCCCAGCACTGCCGCTCTATTTGGGCGACGGCTTGGGCAGAAAGATTCCTAGTGCGGGTTCCCCAGTTCGAGAAACCGAGTTCATCCCGGACAATGGCCCGGCCCCCGCTGTTCCTCCTATAGTTGATAACGCTAGGGGTCTTCTAGTATTTTTGTTGACCAGTTCAGCCCCTGGGTGGGCCCTCAGTCGGAGCTGGTCGCGGTTGTCGATCGTAAACTTTTGGTAGTCCCGGCCCGCGGAGGATGCCCCTCACTTAAACTGTCGTAAAAGGCATCAACGGTGCTAGTAAGTAATTGATTGGATAGCGAGATAGTGCCGATGTCGTTGTCGGCGGCCGTGTCCAACGGGGCAATGTCAGTGTCGGCGGCCACGTCAAAAGAGGTAGTGGCAATGTCGTCGTACGCGGGGCCATAATCCAACGGAGCCTTCCAGTCGCCGAACTCACCGAAGTCTCGCAGTGGGATGCCCTCGTCCATCACTTTATATTGAAGACACGGGTGAAAGGGTTCAATACAAAATTTTTCAAAGCGCTTACGGTCAAAAGCTCAATCCGCATCGGCGCCTGAGAGAGCCCCTAGGGGCCAAGGGAATCCGACAGTCGGTCGTGATCACAAACGACCAGAACCAGCAGCTTTTAGTGCGCTTCCCGAATCTCGGGCCCAACGATGTAATCGTCCCTTGGACTGCCAGGCTGCTTTTCCAAATTCAGCTGGTCTCAACCGACGCTGATCGCTCAGTGGTCAACAATTTGGGTCGGGCGATCGTTAAGAAGACCACGATCAGGATCTCCGGGAACGAGGTCATGAGCATCGACGACAACGATGTATTCGGATGCTACACAGATCTCTGGAAAACGGAAAACGAGAGGGCCAACGCTCAGTACCAGGGAATCGTCACCTCCGATGATCGAAACATAACTCGGATAAGGGTCGACGCTGAAAATAAGTCTAATAAAGCGAAGGATGCCGCTATCGCCAACGCTTACGGAAACCGCTTTTATATCCCGCTCGATTTCGAACTTTTAGAGAGCCACATGCCTTTCTTTCAGTCGGCTTTAGGAGACAGCCTGGAGTACGAACTAACGTTCAATGATTATGTGAGGGTTGTCAGGGCGACCGGCGATGACGATTCCAAATACACAATCGAGGGAATCGCCTTGGAGTTCGAGATGGCGACCAACACGGAATTGGCCGAAAACAAACATCTGCAATCAGTACGCAGGGAAAATGGCGATCCTTTTCGACCGGGTCCTCAGGCACCGCAGAATCGTGGCCAGCAAGTCCGACACGCTGTGGAACATAAACCTGAACGTCCCCGCTCGTTCGATGAAGGGGGTCTTAATGTTCTTCGAGGAACCGACTCAGCCCTTTCAACGCCAGAGCGAAGGTTTCTATAACCCCAAGATCACGAAAGTGGAGGTTACTGTCGAGTGCATCTCGAACCAGCTCTATGCTCAAGGCATGCGCCCTTACCAGGCATGGGACGAGGTCAGAAAGCTTATGGCGGGTGGAATAAAACGGCATCTCGAAGTGGCCATGGTAACCAAGGACCACGGGCTCCACGCCTGCAACCTAGGAAAGTACCTCACGGAGAAGTTCGCCCTCTGGCTAGACCTAAGCACCAAAGACGACGACGGCTTGCATGGCAACTACCGCCGCTACGAAAACGCCAGCGAGGGGATCACAATTCAGCTCGCCAAGGAAGCGGAAGCTCCTGGGGCCTTGGAAATTTACCTCTTTGTCATCATGGACGCACAGCTCAACATCGAGAATGGATGTTTCGTGTCAGCTATTTACTGAAGAGCCCACGCGACAATAATTTGCGGCATGGCAGGCTGCGGGAAAACGCAATTCGCGCTTGACCTCCTCGAGGGCCCATACCGCGGCCGTTTCGATCACATCGCAATCCTTTCCTGTGGAAATACGATGAGGTTTACGTTCTAGATCCAGGTGAATTCATGACTTGTTGCGAGGTCACTACCCACGAAGGGTCAGCCGACGTTGTACATGTATATCATTTGTGACATGGCCGCGAGCAAACAGCTCACCAAGAAAAAAAGACATGCTCTCCGAGCTGACATTCAGCGCCCGCCATGCCAAGCAATCGGTCTGGGTCCTGGCTCAGAGGTACAATGCCGTCCCCAAAGACCTCCGAGAGCAAACGCGTTGGGTCGCTCTCTTCCACTGCAAGGATCGGGATAGTTTTGACTTTTGACGAGTGCTTGCGTGAAATGACATCATCCCCGCAACCGACAGGCCTGCCTTGCGGGAACAACTCGCCAAAACGAAACATGCTTTTAATCCTTGCAGCCAAGTAGCTATGCCGTGTTAACATGAAACGCCTTTACATTGTCGCCGCCTGCGTCGGAAGAGGAATGGTGGCTCTTTTTCTTTTCATCACAATTAGACTCGGTGTTTACGTGACTATAGCAATGGAATGCGACGACATTATTGACGAGCTTCTTGCCGACCAGCTGGCGCCGCCTGTGCGGGCCATAGCTCGCTCTGGAGGCCACGAGCACAGCGGAGATGGGCCTTCAAACGCAGAACGACAAAGGCAAAGGCAGAGGTTGGCCGCACTCATCATGGGCGGTCAGTCAAGGCAGTACATAGGCAAAGAGATTTCGGATCAGATCGATAGCCTACCCGATGAGGAGATCGGCAAGCTCTACGCCCGATACAAGGCTCGACTGGGGGGGGGGGGGGGGCTAGTATGACAAAGACTGTTGGCTCCGCAGCGCTCCAGATTTACACTACGGTGGTTTGCCAGCTGCTCCCGATCCCGGCTTTTCGGCAAGATTTACTGATCGCTGACCTCGAGGCAGATCCGTTCGTTGGGCATGCCCTAACCACAATCACCTGCGAGCTATACCACCACTATGGCATGTAATTAACACCTATCACAGCAATGCTTAGCACTTTTAAACATTGCCAAGCATCTAAGCAAGTATCTACTGAGCAAGATGGCGGAACCTACCACAGCGACGGAGGGGACATCGGGTCTAAAGCTGACGGAGGAGGCGCCGCCAGAACAGAAGGATGAGGCGCCGCTAGAAAAGGTGACTAGGAGCAAGGACCCTAAAAAGGTCGCTGCTGGGCGGGCTGAAGCTGATGCTAGAAAAAGGCAACTGCAAAAGCTTCTAGATGATTTGCGAAGTCTTAAGACGGGGGCGGAGACGGAGCTCCCTGTGAACGACCACAAGCAGCCACCTTCAGCAACGTCTCAATGGCTGATGATCGCTGGTGTCGTAGTAGCCCTAGCTGGAATCTTTTGGAGGGTTAAGGGCTCCGCTGCACCCCCATCCCCTGTCCTCGAATTGAAGATGGGTGCCCGCGACTCTTATAGACACGACCCCCATCGCATGGACTAACAATGTCTACCCAAGCAACTCCATACGAAAAGGAAGTAGTCAATTAGTTTTATCACGGCGCTGTGGTAGCTGGACTCACGATCGGGTACGCCCGCCTAGGCAAGGCAGCGGTTGGGGTGGGTGGGTGGGGGCGCCCCCTAGACTGGAATTAACCCCACGGGACGCCGGCATGACCGTTGTCGCCGTCACGGCTGCCCTCGTCACCAAAGATCTCCTAATCAAGCAAGGGATTATCCCCGCCGACATATTGAAGTAGGGGGCCTACCTCGTAATACCATGGCGACCGCTGCGACTGTCGTGGGCAGCGCGATCATCAACGCGGTAGCGTTCAGCGGGAGCAGCTATCTGTTCAGCAAAATCGATAAAAAGCCCGACGGGTCCGACATAGAAACGGAGCGCCGGCGCCACGACCGCGCCGTGGAACGGATTCAGCTTGCACAGGCCGCTTGGGCCCAAAAAAGAGCCCAGCGCCTTGATTTCATTCAAGAAGATCTCCGCAGGCAAGGGCACGCCCTTTAAACCTTCCAGGATGCAGACGCTGCCATGCGGGAATATTGGAAGGTGGCCGCCGACGTGCGACAGACTCCGTGTGGTCTCTTGAGGTCTACCGGATAGGGCGCTCAGTTACGAAGCCTGACGAACCCGTCCTGTATTACCTAATGGATGGACCTGGGTGAGGCTTTGTGCGCGAGGAACTCCTCGTGGTGCCACCAGACACCCAATTATCCCCCGTTGGGGTACTCAAGCGTTGAGAGCGGCGGCCCCTCTTTTTTGATTGCACTCGAGAAAGGTCAAGCGGATATTGTCATGGGTGTGGCCTCTGGTGTTGTCCAGCCGGTTTACACTGAACTGCTGGGTGTCTTTTGGGGCGTGAATCCAGAGCAGCTCAATGTTGCATGCTGCACAATGGTTGTTTTGGGCCTCCTTGAGCTGCAGGATGTGGTCGACCTTAAGGTTGAACCACATGAGTCCCTTGGCTTTGTCCAGGCGCTGATAGGCCAAGAGCTTCCTTTGTATCGCCTTACGTAGTTACTGCTCGGTGAGTTGCCTGGCCTCGGAACCCCCTTCCGGGGGACAGACGACCCGTTCGAGTTGGTGCATGTACTCCACTCTCGACATCGGAAGGTAGGCCAGATTGGACCACTGGGGAAAGTCGTTGATAATCCATTCTTTTTTCGGGCTGTGGATTGTCAGACCCTGGGAGCAGTGAACTGTGATGGAATAGCCAAGACGCCAGTCATCTGTCTGTATGGCAGCCTCTTCAACATCGACTGAGACTTCCACGATGTCATTGAGAACTAGCTCTTCCTTTCGGTCTGCACCAGGAATCGCGACCTCAATATTCTGCTTCCGACTGTCCTTCGGGTGGTAGAGAAGAGGCACCAAGGTGTCCCGATAGCGCTCCTTGTGCTTTTGGAAAAGAAGCCCCAGTGCTTGGTTGCGTACCTTTTGTCTCGAAGTCAGTATGAGGTCGCCTGGCTTCCATGCATCTACAAACCGATCCCATCCGAGGCAGCCGGGGAGGGCCTTTCGCATCCCTTGGCACTGAACTTTGTCTGACCGGAGACGGATTTTTCGTTTCAGGTCCCTGAGGGCGTGGTCCTTCGCTCTGTGGTCGACCTCGACCTCCTCATAGTGGTCGGCCTTCTGCCACAGCCAGTCGTGCGGCATCTCTCCCGAGATTTTCGGCTGCTGCACCTGCCTCCGCAGCGACCTGGACGCCTTTTTGATCAAGCCAATCGAGAAAGATCTCGAGGTTAGGCGGGGGTACGGTACAGATCTCATCCCAGATGATCACCCTCAGGACGAACTTCTGTCCCATCCTATCTGGAGTCCACTCCATTTGTCGTCTCCAGCGAAAGAAGCTGTGATAGGTCTGGCCTTTATATCCCGGGTCCGCATCTCTTTGGCCAGGCGATGGGTCGGAGTGAAGACGAAGGGATCTCTGGCTCGGAAGAGCTTGATGGCTCGAGTGGTTTTACCTGAGCCCCCAACGCCGTTGAGTTAGCTTAACTTGTACCTTGACAGTTGATCATTATGCCTTGGTGCCGTGGATGGTGGCAGTTCTTTGGCTTGTGCAATATATTCGGGTTTGCGGTGTAGGCGGCGTGCTTTATCGGCATGTACAGTTGCTCGCCCTTGTCCCGCCACTGCGCCGGGACGATGGGGGCAGGTTTTCAATTTCTAAAAGGCAGCTAGGGCAACAGTACTCCATGCAGTCACTTTTTGGGGAGCAACAAACGCCCCGACCCCTTGCAGCTTGGGAAGGGCTACTTTCTTCACGTAGATGGAATCGGTTGCCATTCGGACAGCCTCGTCCGGCGTGAACCGGCAAAGCATCTCCAGGAGGTTGATGTGGGCATAGGCCAGCATGCTGGCCCTTAGGTGGGCGTACTGCGGCTGGGTGCCGTCGTAGTAGGTGAGGACATGGCCCAGCGGGCATATTACTGGGGCCCCAACCAGTGTGCCGCTTTGGCGGGTATCGCGGACCAGGAAGTCAAGCTCTCCAGGATCTGTTACGAGCCTTCTGGTAAGCCTTTTTCCATCGGCCTTGCTGCCCTGGGTAAATTTCCTGATAAAACTGCAGCCCTGGTTTCGGTCTTTCGGGAGCCAGACTTCGGTTTGTTTCTCGAATGCGATGATAGCCTCTCGGACCTATAGAGAAATCAGCAGGCCACTTTCCACAAGGTAGGCCAACAGGGCCGTCGGGGCCCAACCCTTTGCGAAATGCTCCCCAAACCAGGCGGGGATGACAGGGTGGACCTTTGGCGCGAACTCCCACTCCTGGACATCGGCGAAGCCTGTGCCAATGTCTTCTGGGTAGGGTTCCATCAATGGCCACACGGGTCATGCGGTGACCTGGGTGCTCGAACCTTTGGAAATAAGGCTTCGCCTCACCGTGCCCTAGGAAGCTTGAGGAGTAGCAGTCCTTCATGTCGATAGAAATAACTTCCTCCGTGTCGTAGCCCATCGAGTTCCAAAGCCCGCCGTGGCCGTGCTCCACGCAAGCCTTCTCGATGTCCGAGAGGAGGTTTACTGGGGTTGGCTTCCAACCGTTGCGCTCTTTTGGCCCTGATGCTGGCTGCATGGTTCTCGCCAAACGCTCTCTCAGCTAAGGACTCATCCCCCAAGATTTGACACACCCGCTTCAGCTTTTCGTGGGCCTCTTGGGTTCGGTACGTGCGGCCGTCCGGGAGCACAAACTGGTCGACGCTTAGCTGCCTGTCTTGTCCTCCGAGCAGCCAGACGGCTATCGGCTCACCCTGGGTCGCTTGTCGAATGGCTTCCCAGAGGTCGCCCTCATACGTGTAAACCTCTCTTACAGCAGGGAAGTGGAGGTACATGGACCAGGTGTGGTTGTTATGGCAGATGAGCTCTACCGCCCGCCATAGACTTTGTTGGTACTTGCCACTGCTGTAGATGACTTCCCCAGCGATGTCCCGCAGGACAATTGCTCTTTTGAGGATCTTTTCTAATCTTGCCACGTCTTCCACTGTAGCTCCTTTTACATGGACCCGCTCTTCCCAGTTCTGTATTTTCAGGTGCCTTGCGGGTGTTAGTCCATGACCTCTCAACATACCTTCAAAGTGCTCTACTACCCGCTGAGCAACACAGTTAAGGTCGCCATCCTTCAGCGGGGCTAAGTTGGCGGGGTTTGGGCTTCTAATAGGGTAGAGTCCATACACCACCGCGGTGAACGGATAAGCGTTCTGATAAAACTCACTGTCAACCTCAACAAGGGCGTCCGGCTTTGTGTCTCGGGAAATCTCAACTACCGCCTGCCCCTTTTTCCCCCCTTCACGAACTGGGTCGAATTTGTCTTCGACGATCCAGTTGTTATCAGTCCCCTTCCTCAAGAATTTGATTCGCAAGAGGAAACGGCCCTCTGAAAGAGATGCGACGAGCTGCGTTGCTCTTGCATCGGTCATGCGGGCGTCCAAGGCCAGTCGGCCGGCCCTAACGTACATACCCTCGGCAATCTCGACTTCGCCGATATCAAGTGGGTCCTCGTACTCCACTCTCCACGTGGAGAATACCAAAGCGGTGCCATCTACTTCAAACTCATCATTGGCGTCGTTCAGCACATCAGCCCAAGGGTCGGCTGGTAAAACCACCGGGGGTGGGACCTGGTCATCCAGATCGATGGATGGCCGTGCGGGAGCCCTCACCTGCGGCGGCTCGTCCGTCACGTCGATGGCGGCTAGGCGAAAGAATTCGTCAGCGGGGACTCTTTCCCTGGTCTGCTCGATAAGCCTCCCAAGGGCGGCGGCGGACCGCGGATATGGCGGTAACTCGCCGGTCAGCCCAAAATATGCCTCCCGCGCTTCCCGCGCTCGTAGGTGGTGCTGTTTTACCATAGTGCTCTAGGTATATACATATCCATACACATCTTTCTAATAGGAAATTTCGCTGGCCGCTAGGTGTCTGCCCTCCTTGGTAAAGGCTCTCTGCTTACGGATGTAATATTTTGCCTCCTCTCTCCTATAGCCACAGGTCATGCAACGGCCTAAAGAATTTTTTAAACCTACCCCGAAGAATTTGCAGGGTCTCGTGCCGCCACCTTTGCGAAATCTCATGAGGTGAATTTAGCAGAAGCTATTGAGGCAGAACCGGTCGCAGAGCTCCGTGGAACCGAGCAAGAGCCAAGACCAATTGTCTTTCCTCTTCATAGCGCCCATATGTGATATATGTAGCAGGGGGTGGGGGCCAGCTACTTTTTTCACCAGTTGGTCGAACGGAACTCCCAGAAGGTGGACAAATAGTTGCAGGAGCTAGGGGTTTCCAGGGTAGCGGGGCCTTGCAGCAGGGGGGTGACCATACTTTAGGTGGAGGCCTCTATCTAGGCATCGTCTTGTGGGCCGGTGAAGAGCGGCTGGCAGCAGCTAGGTAGTTCTATTGCACATAGGACCACATAAGGTTATACAGATCCAGCAGCATGAAGATATTTAACGCCCATGTAATCGTAGCCGCCTGCGCCTCCGCCAAGGCCCGCGCAGAGGCCCAGTCCAGTGGATGGGAAGCCGTTGCTTCCAACGTCTGTGTACCACGAGATGATCGGCTACTTGGAAGAGTACTTCCTCCACGAGATTGAAAGGCGCATTCTCGAGGGCGAGATCGTTACCGAAGATGATGAAGAAGATGAGGGTGGCGACGCGTTGGTTGTGGCCTGCGACCGCCTCATCCCGCTCGTCCAGAGGACTGTCTCCAGTTTTCTAGAAGTTGGGCCAGCTCTATGTATTGTCCATTTACAATTTTGTTTTTATGGCCCGTGAAACATTAAAACCAATATCAGCATACACACTAAAGCTTGGTTGGTTGAAAACAAAAACATTTCCTTCTGGCGAATAGAGCAGACTTGATGCCGCTGGCCCGGACAGTTCACCTTCCAACACTGGCTCGCTCCCCACACCAACCTCTGACACCGGCTCGCTCCCCACACCAACCTCTGACACCGGCTCACTCCTGCTTGTCGCATGTGCCCTAGATCCCCGTGCCACTGTCCTGCCTCTTCTTGCACCAACTCTACCCTATCCAGACGCCTTAGTCTCCTCACCATCCAGGCCCTAGGCGCACGACGGACCCTTTTATGTCCAGGCATTTCTTTAATTGAACACAAAAGCAACACGAACGATTCGGCAAACAAAATATTTAATAAACAAAAGTTAATAACACCGAAGCAACAACATTAAAACTTTGCCTGAAAAAAGTAAATAAAAATTACTCGGAAGCAAAATAAACAAACTTATCAATTAATAATCTTGCATCGACTGAACAAAACAAAAGTGATATTTGACCTCGACTAAATCCACATTAAAACACGTTAAAACAAAATAGACTTTCAACAAACCAACAATTTAAAAAAAAAAGAAAAAAAGAAAGAAACACCCTTGTGTATCCAAGCCTTTGTATCCATTCAAAATCTCACTCTATTTAAACCTTCGATGCAATTAAAACTAGTACTAATACAGTAACACACTTATGCAATCGTTCTGCTATAAATTAGCGATTAAATACAACTTTTAATTACTAAATTTACACACACACACACAAATCGTAAGACCAAATGATTTGGGCTTGCAATTCTAAAATGCTGGACGAAAAAGGAAGTAGCTGAGACGGTGCATACATGAATAAACTATACAGTCAGTCAATTTGCAATAATCATGCCGGTGCTCTTTCACACCATGCCTTGATAAAAAAAAGTGCACAGCAATAAACTACCTTCAATAACGGCGGTTAGCTTTAGCGCTAACCGCTAGTATTTTTAAAATCTTAAAAAAAATGTTTTAAATTACTCACGTAATGTCGTCCATGCAACCCATATCTAATCCTCTGTCTGTTCTCGCACTTTTTGGTGTTTTGAATTCAAACGCCCATAAAATTGTATTTTGTGATGACAAACAAAAAATTACTTTTATTGTAATTCATTTTAATCTAGTATCTGAATACGTCAGCACAAATATAGCTCAATGATGCCGTTTCATATTTTCTTCATCTAACCCACATGTAACAACTCTGATATCATTGTTCGTAATTGTTTATTTTGTAATTATGTTTATTATAGCAAAACTTTCTTTTTGAGCAAAGCGTGCCATTTAAAAAAATGTTTTGTGTGTTTTGTTGTCGTCTTCATAACGGTGTTCATATTGCAGGTGTGGGTTACCTGACGGCGAATTAACAGTCGGATAATGACTTTCCCACCCGTCCCTGCAATGGTCTCTGAATCACGTGATCACTAGAAATAATGAATATAAAATAAATCTAAATTTATGTCATTATGCATAAAGATTGCGCCTGAAATACCATTTTTTCATTCTACTGTGCAATTGTACTGTATGGCTGAATAAAGATGAAAGTGTAGAGTGCTTATGTTTTATTACAGCTTGTCTTTTGTATGTTCTTGTTGTCTTTATGTTATATGCAGTAAACAATACTGTTAGGTTAAAGCTACCAATCGTGTTGTCCGGATGATATTTCTCGCGGTCTGGTGACTTTTTAGGAGAACTTATAATACGTCAGAAGTATGGACGTTGGTTTAGGGCCAAACAACAAGCGCCATTTTGTTGACCTTGTACATTTTTAGTAAAAGGCGGCCATTCTTAGTATCTACACAAGTAAATATTAGCTGACAGTCGGATGATGCGAGCCATAACATAGCATAATACGACTCCTCAGGCGCAGACAGAAAGACTATTTAAATGACGATTCCAAATAATTTAATTGTTTTGAATGTCAAAGCTTTGCAGATTGTAGAAAGATGAATGAACAATACTGACACCCATGGAAAACAACCATGTTGTAACTACGTGCACATGGTCTATTCCTATTTACCCATCATAACCAGAGAGTGTAACGGTTTTGTTATTGTGATCAACCTCTTAGTATAGGTTAATGTTTGTTCTCGACGGTTTAACAAATTTAATCGCTCAGCTCGGCGATATCATATTAATATATTTAATGTATGGAATTATGTTTTGAAAAGTCTCCGCCCATAAACCGCACAGCTAACTAATCAAGCGCTTTTTGGATCGCATATATAAATCAGAAAATAAATAAATAAAATAATAAGAACACTGTTTACCGAATTAGGACCCGTATTTTATTGGATAAGGTCCGCGAAACAAACTTTCCACATGTGCAAATTTCGGTGAGCATTCCATATATAGGCGTCGCGCTCCAGCGCGTCGCCAATGATGAAAATGACCGGTCTAAAAATAGACACGATGCAACCGCAAGCTGTTTCGAGAACGTTTAGAACAGCAGATCATTTCCATCGTCTTCACGACTTCAGCTGGGAAAAGGACAGAAACACAGTTTGATCACAGTATGTCTGAAAGTAATTTTGAATTAATGGATGATTCCGACCTTAAGAATATTACAGTCGGGGGAATTTGACAATGACTACCTTCTGTCAAACGACGACGTAACTGTAACACAGATTTTAACGATTAACACCTAGGATCTCGTATCGACAGGACGTTCACGTTTGGACCAGGTTTGTGACTCTGTTTTAACTGTTAAATTACGTTGTACTTTTATTTATCTGTTGATAGCAAAACAAAAATCTTAAATATTTTGATATAATTCTAACAGAAATGTTATTCTCATGAGTAATCAATTTCTGAAAAACTTGTTAAAAATGCATACTGTGTGCATAAGTCTATTAGTCAATGACTGTGTAAAGTTGCTAAAAAAGTTTATTTTCGTCTTTTAGATGCCATTTCTGATGCGGCAGTCACTACAGTAGCGAGCATCATTGACAGCAAGCCCACACTACCCTGTCAGCCGCCAATAGCCACCGTTCCCTCATATATTATTAATGTCTCGACTACGGGAAACGTGTATTGAATAACTAAAAGTGACTGTTTTATGTTGGTATTTCCTCCTATTCTTATACAGTTCTTGAAAATAAATAGTTAAAACTCCGCACCCGTTCTTGTTTGTGTTGTCGTAATTGACACATGCGCACTTGCGGTTAAACAGAAGCATTTAATTCTGAACGATAACCAATTTATCACATCAACCGTGCTGATAAATAAATATAATGCATTTAAAAATTTAAAAAATACTGCACTGTCATTGGTCAAAATATAATTCCATACATTAAAATTCTTTAGAGCTTAGGCAGTGTTTTACACAATATCATTCGATAAAATCAATTACACGTGAATAGTAAAACTCTACGGTGTTCACCAGATTTTTAAGATGGGGCAACAATCATGTTGAAATTACTTTTTTATCGTCTATCACTAGTCTTCCCTTTTAACTCAGTGCTTCACACAATATAATGGTTTACGTGGTGCTCCCATATATTTTTAATCATTCTAATGATTACTCCCAACTTATCGGGCTCGGAATTAGAGCTTCAGTTTCGTGTACAGGAGGCTCCGACTTCAAGCCATCAACGCGTCACATTAAAGTGGCTTATGCTTAAGAAAATGTATGGGTATTTCCACGACTGGTCGATCTGGTGTTTCGATAATGTGACTTGGTTTGGTAGGCCACGCGGCATGCTACACAGTTGATCTAGACCCCACATCTTTACGAATAATCGAATCATTGCTGTAGGGACAATAATTCCAACACAGCTCTTCTTCCATTGATTATGATTTTCTAGTTTGACATGAATCGGAATAATTTATCCTTTGAAAAGTACTAAGACAGTAAACATTCGACTTGTCCATTAAGTCAAGGAGGCTTATGTGGTTAGACTAAATATCATGGAGTACCCGGTTTTGACGCACATAAGGTTTAATTAAATATTTTCACAAAATTATGTCATATATTTTACTCTACTTAAATTTGCTTATATTGTTCAATCATTTAGCTACAATTCTGCTTACTTTGTAATTTTGTTACACAATATTTAATATAAAAATCGATCTTTTAATCCATGCATATAATGGCAGCCATCTTTGTTTACAGTAACCTATTTATAGAGAAGGGGCACTTTGCTTTTCATTTGTTCTGGCTGGGAAACTCAATGATGGTGCTATATCAGAATCATTTACCACATCTGGATTAAAAGGATATACCCTGCTCTTCCTGAAAGCTGCCTGGATATTTGCTGGTGTCATGGTGCTGGAGTATACCCTGCATGCAAGTTTACAAACAGCATACCTACTCATCACTCTTCCACCAGTTCCCTTATGTAGCAATGACATACAGAGTTCCATGATATCTCAAAGGGTCCGAAGCAACCGATATCTAAAGGTTGAAGCAAATGACTGCAATGTGGTGGTAAGACAAATAGGATAATGTGATTTTCTTTGGCCCAAACAATAAGAGTTAGTGAAATATGATATTTATGTCCATCATAAAGTACAAAAAGGGAATGATTTAGTGTGTGCTGGTAAGTATTTAACAAGATGATGCTTCATGTACTGGGTGAATATGTCGGTGTTGGAACATCCTGTTTCTGAAACAACTCCGGTTGCTCCTGCAGAGGCACCTTCAAGCAATTCAGGTAGCATTCTCTTGCCGCCTTGGAATATGAAAAATGGTGGCACTTGATTCCCCATGGCATTAACTCCACCTATCACAATTACAGTTTGGGATTTACCAGATGTTACAGCCTGAGCTTTGTATACGGCACCAGTCACATTTTTTTATTATTATTATTTTTTTTTATGGGGGGGGGGGGGGGGCGGGGTGTTTGTGGTCAGTTGATAGTCCCTTTTCACCCACATTAAATATTGCTTCAGGTCTTTCAATAAGGTTATTACCAACTAAAATATTACTTAGCTCATTGAAGTTATTTGAGATGACAGGTCTTGTTGCACTTCGAGCTCTAGCTGATTTAAGACTTCTTGGGGTTTTTTTATTGAAAGCTTGGGAAATCTACTCAAGAACTTGTACAGCCATCGCCAACTAAGTGGGTGTTCTCTGTCTCTGAGTTCCAAATGAACAGCGTAATCAGAAGCCAGGTTTATGGTCTCTGTTCGTGAATACCCATACCCAATCTTGACCATTGTATTCAGATGACTAGCTAGTTAAGATTCTTGTTCTTCTGAAAAAGCTTGGTCCGGGCTGACTTTGCAATATGAACAGGAACATTATCATACACTCTGTCCTTAAGAGTAGAAACTGGAACTCTATAAGACTTGGCTGCTCTTTGAATAGGAATAAGGTGGGTCTTTACTTCATTAAAGCATTTTTCATTGCCATTGATATCTGGTCATATCCCGTCCGATATCGACCTGTTTTTGGATCATGTTTCTAAAATAAGACAAAAATAAATTATGGTCCTTTTACGCTTCCGTACTTTTTTAAGCGGGGGTGGGGTTGGGGGTGTGGTTGAGTGTGACGTAGTATGTTACATGACCTCGATACGACGATAGTAAAACAGTTGTATGCAGACGATGATTGTCAAAAGCTTAAGCAACAATTATTTTTGAAGGAAGAAGTTATGTGCGATGTTAAAATTGCATTAGGTTAAACACACAATTGGATCACATAAATGTATTTTTGTTTGATTTACCTGCCGTATCTCCATGTTTCTTCCAAAAAGTCAATCGAGTTACAAAAGTGGACCGTGGGAAGTAAACATGGCCGACCTTCACCACCAAAATCGCGCGAGAAATTATGTGCTTAACAAAAACAAAAAAAAAACATCGCCGAATTTAGGTCAAATTAGAAGAAAGTCGAATTTGGGTTACGGTAGGATATATATGGTTATGGTGGTCCATCGTAACTTGGTCATGGTGCAATTTGTTTTCATCTTTTCGCGATTCTCTATAGAATATAGAACAAACTTATTTAGTGGCGTCTAACCTATCACTCGGATCACGCTTTGGTGATTCTACGTATCACCTCGGAAATAATGCTGTCGCCGCCATATTGACGAACTAAGTCCAAAATGGCAATCGTACCTACTCGGCGATCTCCGGCAAGCTTCGGATATAGACATCACCGAAGCGTGATCCGAGTGCATGCAGGGTAATAACTGGTATATTACACTTTTACCAAATCCTGTTGGTAATATACATACAGTATCAACTAAGTTAAAAATATTCTTCAACGAAGCAATCTGCTCTTCTTTCAAGGAGTGTTGAATCTCCATCATATCTAAAGCGTACTGCATGCACTTTGGAAAGTCAGCCATCTTTGTTTACATAATGCAATAAGAAGTTATTCGCCGGGGCAAATCACCAACTGGTGTATTCCTACAATTACATACGAGGTGATAAATCCAAAGCTTGCCGGAGATCGCCGAGTAGGTACAATTGCTAACCTTTAAGATGGAAGTAAAGTTCCCGGAAGTGGAAACTCAAAATCAAGGGACATAACGCGTGATTTGGTAAGGGACGTAACCTGGTTTCTGGAAAGACATATACCGCCGGTACAACACTTGTCCAATACAAAGAGCTACAGAAAAGTTCTTAAATCGACTGAGCAGTTTTCCACTTTAATGACTCTAGTTGATTGCAATAAATATACACGTTACACCTATTAGGGTAATATAATTGCTGATTTTATTTCTGCGTTCTTTCTGTACGCATATTTTGCGTACAGGCAGCTTCGCGCCTGAGCTTCAAGTGGACACCATCTCCAGATTATTCAAATTGGAACGATAAGCCCAATAAAAAAATTGAAAACAGAAAATCTCTTTAAATCGTAACCTCCGGCGGGACTCGAACCCGCAATCCCCTGCTTAGGAGGCAGATGCCTTATCCATTAGGCCACGGAGGCGTACATTGCACGAGCAAGTCGTTAGATCAATAGACGCCTAAATAAATACTTATACACATATACACTATCATATGTTTGATTTTGTAACATCGCACCGACAAAATTATGGTCATATTGGTGACATCCAGCTAATTATTGGTTAAAGAAGACTTATGCCTGAGTAGAAGCACCGTCGCACCGTAGGTTAGCTGGAAAAACCTCCTGCAATGAATGCTGTCATATGTATTTAAAGCTATACACAAATTAGTCATAAACAGACACGAAATAAAAATAAATACATTTCTATATAAACAGACAAATAAAAGAAAAAAATGTCATTGACCTCGCAACCTTTAACGAACATGATCACGCAGGTCCTTTATCTATTAGGTCACATATGTAGTATGTTTCAACCGGTAAGCCATTCCTGGAAGAGTTACCATGTGTCAAAAATGATGACCTTTACAAGGTCCTTCCCGACGCAAACAAACAGTTTTACGGACAAAAGAAAACAACAAAATGTATGCCCCTCTACCTTATACCGCAACATAAGCATTATTAAGCATGCAAGCCCAAGCAAATAAAACTAAAATCAAACATACAGCCATTTTACGACTTAAACACAATATATGAACACATAACAATATGTAACGCACACGTAGCAAGTACACGTATTCATACGCACACTCACATACACACCTTAACACATGTACACAAGCAATAAATTGGCGTGCGCTTGCTTTCATGCAAATGCACACGAACGAAAGCACGCACACAAGCATAAATGCAGAAAGAGTAAATACGCGTACAAAAACTATCTCTCTCTCTCCAATCAAAAAAACAGTATATGTGCTCAATAGACAAATCATACGGCACCAATATATATTTAGATCCTTGTCCGTTTTACCAGAGCTGGAATTGTTAAGCCAAAACGCTGTGAACATTGATCCTTAATTAAATGCTGATGCCGAAGTCAAAGCAAATATTATATGTTTTAGTGAAATTACTGTTCAATTTTCCACCATTGTTCATGTAATTGATTTATAATTGATTAATCAACGCTTAACTGGTACGGCGAAGCAGTAATTACGGAAATGTGTAATGGGCTTCTCTCTTATTAGATCGACTAAATTCCTATTATCGTGCCCGGCCTTTTTATGAAGAAATTATAAACGTTGGATTAAATTACATTATAGACGTTTTATGCCTTGTCACTTTATAAAGTAGTATAATTTAAAATCTATCCTAACAAGTAAAAATATTTGGACCTTTTTCATGTATGCATGTAAGTTTACAATTTTGTTCATGTACAAAGGAGGCATTTACAAGTAGAATAGTTCGTAAAACGTGACACAATAAACACCATATACAATTCCGTAGCCTTTTCTTAAATCTAACAGATGCACTAATCAACAAGTTATATATATAAACAAACCACCTCCTCCACACATCACATACAACGCAAACTCAACAATTACTAAACTGCAAAAGGCAGAGAGGTAAACACTTGTGACTATAGTCATTATCATCCAGTTCCCTTCAAAATAGGGCTGTGGATCGTCGGGCAATTCAGGACTAACGTTTCACAGATCGAACCAAGTATCAACTAGTTAAGTTGATTAAAAAGTCTTATGACGAACAGAACTATAATATTTAGACATTAAGA
Organism: Sinonovacula constricta; assembly: GCA_007844125.1. Classification (NCBI taxonomy): domain Eukaryota; kingdom Metazoa; phylum Mollusca; class Bivalvia; order Cardiida; family Solecurtidae; genus Sinonovacula; species Sinonovacula constricta. Next base: position 7,207,295 of record CM017559.1, read on the forward strand.
CAATTTGTTATAATTATCAAAACTGTAGTGTATAAAGCAAATGACAAAACACTGGTTTGACAAATTCAACTAGTATGAATTCAGAACAATTCCACAATGAAAATGAGACCATATGTCACAAGCATGGGTCAAGAAATCAGTAAGAAGTATAGAACATGAGACTAGTCGGTCGTCTTGTCCAAAGGGTTGTACAAGTTATGAAGAACAGAGGCCATGCCCTTCGCTTCATCACTTTAAAAGAAATCAGTTGATCAACATGTTCAGGCTCAAGGAACTTGTGCCATTACAATGACTAGAGCTAGGTTCAATAGATTACTTTCGAATTTTAAATGACACGGGTTCTTTGTTAATATATCTAAAACCAAATTTTATTTTGTTAACGCGACCTTTTAAACAGAAATCGTTTCGATGACTTGCATCCGAATCTAATACTGTTGCTAGCTCTACAAAAATGACATTTTTTTAACTTTCGGTTCAAGCCTCTGCAAAACAGCGTTTAAAAATTACTTTGTAGATCATTTTTTTTTTCATTTACATTTACGTTGACACAACTGGTTTAACAAATGATCGCAATTCAACGATCTTTGCAATGGCGAATATCCGTATCCGATTTTCTGATAGGATTAGTGGAAATCCGAGTACTCGGATACTCGAAGCAGCACTGCTTCAAAGGGCAATAAGCGAAGTTAATCGTTAAAAACATGGCAACGACAAAAAATGGTAGATCCTACCATGATATGAAAGTCCTCGTCCCGATCAATGCTCGATCCCACGCAGTGAGTGACTGACGGGTTACAAATCAGGAGCTATTCATCAGAATAAGTGTAATCGTATTCTGTAGACACAAGGAGATAACATTATATATATATGCTTATAGTGTTATCTGATGACAGAAGACTTTTTTTGTTGTTTTTTCCATTAAGACAATTTGCAGTCCGTTAAGGACCCACTTGTTGAACAATTTCTCAGATAAGTGTTTACTCAAGATATGGACCTAGAAATATATCAGGATATTAAAAATTATCAAAATATATATAATATATAATAAGAAATATTTCCAATCTTTGTGACCAACTTCACGCCTTACATCTTCACTCCTACATGTATACATGTTCAGAAACGACCTCTTCATCCTAATATCGATCGATTTTCATATCATTGTCAATCAGTTTCATTCAAAGGCCGACTTGTTAGAATAGTCTTAAACTGTTCATATAGATATTGGTGAGCCGTTACCTGCTAATCAGCCGAATGAATGGTAACCTTATAAAACATGACTGAAAAGTACAATTGTCAAATAGCGGGTATGTATGGGTATATTATTAATAATTTAACTTGTTTGAAATATTATCATAGAGTGTCGGAATCGGTGTAAACAATCTGACAACTCTTATTTAGTGAGAGTGCGCTCTTACATTTTGTTTCTATACAGAGAACAACTATACGATCATGTTAACTAAAGCCAAGCTCACTCTCACGTTATTATCATGCAATGTTGTACAAACGGTCCTACGTACAGTGAAGCTCGCTTTAGAAGCAGGGAATTCCGTCAAAAGTACTCACTGCTTGACAGTTTTGAATATAGTTTTAAATTTAAGCCTTGGAAAAGCTAATTGTAAAGTAGCACACCCTATTCAATCATTAGAAAGGGGGGAATTTACCGGTAGACATTGGAATAATCTTTCACTGGGGTTTCGCTTATGCACTTCTCTCTATAGTTTACATGTAACTGATAACTAACTTCTACAGTGTTCATGCTGTGTGCCTTAAAACTGTCGTATGTGTGGTACATGTAAATTGAACTACTAGCAGACAAATACCCGTTGAGAGCGGTCGTTAAATAAACAGAATGTGAACACTTTAAGCACCATTCTAACGAATATTTCTTAAGACCGACGGACGCATCAAAATGCCATAAAGTATTAATTAAATCAGTGGTGCACCTCCAGTACTAACGTTTACTTACAATAACACTTATGATCTACCTATGTATTGGGTTTACTATGAGATTCAGGATCGACGTCACAAGGTACGAGGCAGGTAACAGGTACATGGTGCTGTGGTGAAAGGAATCAACGAAGCTTCTCATGGCAGTGAATGGTCAGCGGTGAAGAAAGAAAAACGGAGAGATTTCTCTTGTCAGTTTTGTCGCTCTTGCGTTACGAAGATAGCATTCATACTGGGAGCCCGCGAGAAATGGGCATGAATACCACCCTAGAGTAACGTGCCAATAAACGTGTACGGTGTTTATCGGCGTCTTGTTGCGAAGGGGCACTATTTGCTCTACATGTATGACAGGGATACGGAAATATACACCCCGACTTTCTCTAGTGTGAGTGATTTGTGATTGAGAACAAATATTTTACAGGACAAAATGAGTTTTAGATACATTATTTAATAACTTAAAACTCATGATTTTTATTATATAAATCTAATTAGAATTATAAAAGGCAATATTTTGAATAACGTTTTTTACTATTTTTATGAAAAGAATCGGATATTGTTTACTTGTTTGTCAACAACAACAAAGGATTTATAAAAAAAGAAAAGGAAAAAACTGGGACATTTATTTCACAAGGTATGTATAATGTTAGGCTGTTTAAGTATTACAAGTTAACCTATTAGAATACATTATATATATAAAGTCTATAAACAAATTTTGCTGTAAAATTAGGCACAACATTTCTTGCTTCTTTTTTCTCTTGTCATGGAGTGTCGTGCTAGGCTATGTTAAAAGATTTCTTTACTGTAAAACATAAATGTTATCTTTGATTTGAAGTAGCAAAGAGGGTTTTGATGAACAAATGGCAAATACTGAAGGCACTAGCAGGCGCTATCTGAAGTGTGTGTGGGTTTATAATTCAAATTACATTAATTTGCATAAATACGTTCGCGATGTTTGATTGAGGTATAAAACATATCATTTATGCGCAGAAGATTTTCATTTATTTATAAATGTATCCTAAATTAAATTATAACCCTTTGTCAGTCTGTTTTAAGGAGCACATTAGAGACACAAGTAACGCTCTAACATAGGCACGCTATATCTGCCATGTACACTGAGATATTGTTAATGGGACACACCTAAACAGCAAACAAATAAACCAAAAACAACAACAAATAAACAGACTGTCACACATATGCAGATATATTTCAAGCACATGTACATGCGCGGAAACACATAAACGTGTATGTACGTGTACACACATACACACCGACATAACAATGACACAACATTTATACAAACACATTAAAACGAATACATCCATACATTTAAACGAATACATCTAACATACAATTAAACAAAAATATCCATATATTTAAACTAATTCTCCATACATTTAAACGAATACATCCATAGATGTAAACGAATACATCTAACATACAATTAAACGAAAATATCCATATATTTAAACTAATTCATCCATACATTTAAACGAATACATCCATACATACATTTAAACGAATACACCCATACATTTGAACGAATACATCCATACATTTAAACGAACACATCCATACATTTAAACGAATACACCCATACATGTAAACGAATTCATCCATACATTTGAATGAATACATCCATACATACATTTAAACGAACACATCCATACACTTAAACGAATACACCCATACATGTAAAACGAATACATCCATACATGTAAACGAATACATCCATACATTTGAACGAATACATCCATACATTTGAACGAATACATCCATACATTTGAACGAATACATCCATACATTTGAACGAATACATCCATACATGGAAAAGAAAACATTCATACATTTAAATGAATAAATACATACGCAATTTTAAACATGCCCATAACACAGAGATGCAGTAACAGTTATTCCAGCTCCACAACCGGCTAGATCCCTGAACTGTGCAGTCAGTAATCTAAGTCATGTGTATACATGTATACATGTGTATCATAAACAATACGTCGACTAGCTCGATAGTGACGCAATAATTTTCTGACGAGTAAAGTGCAGAATACCTGTTTCAAGAGTACGTGGTTCTATGTTGCGTGGTTCACACAAAATGTGAACAAGTTACTTTAAAAGCCTAACACAAGTCATCAACTACAAACAAAATGAACATTAAAAATTAACAATTGGTTCCATAAATTTTGGGGAGAGCATTGCATTATACAGCAAACTCTGTATTGAGGAGCAGATCAACTCTCTGTATTATACAGCAAACCCTGAATAAGGGTAAATTCTGTAAATAGAGCAAACGCCGTCTTCTGGAACAAACTCTGTATTATGGGGCAAACTCTATATTATGGGACAAACTCTTTATTATTGGACAAACTCTGTATTATGGGGCAAACTCTGTATTATGGGGCAAACTCTGTATTAAGGGGCAAACTCGATATTATAGAACAAACTCTATATTATGGGACAAACTCTATATTATAGGACAAACTCTTATATTATGGGACAAACTCTATATTATAGAATAAACTCTATATTATGGGGCAACTCTATATTATGGGACAAACTCTATATTATGGGGCAACTCTATATTATGAGACAAACTCTATATTATGGGACAAACTCTATATTGTGGGGCAACTCTATATTATGGGGCAACCTCTATATTATGGGGTAACTCTATGTTATAGGGCAAACTCTATATTATGGGGCAAACTCAATATTATGGGACAAACTCTATATTATGGGACCAACTCTGTATTATAGGGCAAACTCTATATTATGGGACCAACTCTGTATTATGGGGCAAACTCTGTATTATGGGGCAAACTCTATATTATAGAACAAACTCTATATTATGGGACAAACTCTATATTATAGGACAAAATCTATATTATGGGACAAACTCTGTATTATAGGACAAACGCTATGTTATAGGGCAAACTCTATAATATGGGGCAAACTCTATATTATGAGACAATCTCTATATTATAGGACAAACGCTATATTATAGGGCAAACTCTATATTATGGGTCAAACTCTATATTATAGGACAAACTCTATATTATAGAACAAACTCTATATTAGGGGTTTCTCTATATTATGGGGTTACTCTATATTATAGGAAAAACTCTATCTTATAGGACAAACTCTATATTATAGGACAAACTCTATATTATGGGACAAACTCTGTATTATAGAACTCTATATTATAGAACAAACTCTATATTATGAGATAATCTCTATATTATAGAACAAACTCTATATTATAGGACAAACTCTATATTATAGGACAAACTCTATATTTTGGGAGAAACCCTATCTATTATGAAGCAACAGTTTTCCATCAATATTCAAATAAAAATATGCTCCATTCGAGACATTTCACAAAACGTGTGGCAACATCCGCGTGAACGAACCTTTTTTTTTCAATAAATGTCGCAGCACAAAAATGTGTTATTAAATCAAGCAAATCCTTAACATTGTTAACAGGAAAGCTTGTGATTAGATCAATTTCTTTTGTTAATGAACAATCGCCTGGTTGAAACCGATTGTTTGCTCTGATTTTTCTCATTGTCTGTTGGTAAACAGTTTATTTACTGATCGATCGAAATATACAGGCGCTTGACTTGAGGTATTCGAATACTCTATGTTGTTTATCACAAGAGTTGAGGTTACAACTTAGCCGCTTGAAACAAGAACCTAACAGATACACGATTTTACTTCTCATGGCATATTTGTTGGCCAATTTATTATGAAAAATGTATTAAAAATGTGTGATATATAGTGCATAGTTTACAAAAAGAAAAAAACAACAACAAATATTTGCCAATGCAAGTGTACTCGGTCAAGGTACTGGTGCCTTTTTAGTGACTGTATTCGATTTAAAGTACCGCTTACAAGAGTGTAGTTGTGCAGTTGGAGAGGGTGTTTTATGTCTAATATGTATCGTGTTGCCATGGCTGTAATATCATGTTGTGAAAAACATAATATGACAACATATCCAGTAACAATTATCCTGGCACTATCTCAACAAGTCCTAAAATGGCATGCATTTATAGGTTTTATTTTTTTAAACTATGGGTGGGCTTTGATTCCAATATCGTTCTTACAGATGTTTTACATACTAATGTGTTACTAAGTGTTGTAAGGATCTTATTTTAAGTACACGTGTGGTCTTCGTTCCTAAATAAATATATGTTGCTTGATTGCAGTCATTACTTTTTTAAAAACGGATTGCTTGCAAAACATTCTTCATCGACAAAGGCATGTTGTTGTTTTTCCTAATGTACGTTATTGCACTTATTTGCTTTAAAAGCGACCGTAAGAGCATATTCTACTGCAATTGCGTTTTATATCCCCGTTACATTCAATAAATGTGAATAACGCACAGGTGCAAAAGAGGACCGGTTCAAACTTTTATTCATAAGTTCATTTCATCAAAAGGATGGATCTTTAAGCTCTGAAAGGTGCAAAAAGTCGATATTATACTAAGTTTAAATCATTAATCTATATGAAAACTAAATGGAATAAATATCCGCACGTTGCCGAAATGAAATCATGTACATTTGAATATCAATGTCCATAAATCGTTTTTTAAAACTCGATTTAGACTTCTTTTGCTGTTGTTGGGGATCTTACATTAATTCACTTACATTTGCGATCGCTTCCTTGCCTTTGCTTATGTAGATTTTCATTGAAACGTAAGCGTATTCATGTTTAATTCAACAAATGCCAATCTCTAATGGCTCGCTTTATTGGACGGCCACAATGACAAGTTAAAGAAGATTAACTTTAAAGCATTAAAAGTAGTTCTCCTATATACCGGTTTCTGTAAAACGAATACTTTCTTTGCCATGTTTCATTAATTTAAATGGTTTGTATATAAATGTATATTTTTAAAGAAAACTCTCAATAAATTATTTGTTAACTAACATGAGTTTTACTTTGATCACGTTGACAACCAAATACATGCCAAGGTTTGTTTTTTGAGGTTTGATACAAGTGTTAATATTTCAACCAGTCATTTGTTTGTATTATTTCAACTAGTCAGTTCACATTAAATATGTGTCATTTGTTTGTAATATTTCAACCAGGTAGTTCACATTAATATGTGTCATTTGTTTTTAATATTTCAACCAGTTAGTTCACATTTAAAAATGTGTCATTTGATTGTAATATTTTAACCATTAAGTTCACATTGAATATATGTCATTTGATTGTAATATTTCAACCAGTTAGTTCACATTAAATATATGTCATTTGATTGTAATATTTCAACCAGTTAGTTCACATTAAATATATGTCATTTGATTGTAATATTTTAACCAGTTAGTTCACATTGAAAGCAATGTTTACGTGTATTTTGGAATAGCATCAATGTTATTTAGGGGTCCGGTGTTTTTGTGCTCTTTGATGATCATATTTCAAGACACACGTTTTCTTTTTTACTACTCATCCAGAGAAAGCACTTACAGTTCTGAGAAAGTAAGACAAGGAGCGCTCCTGACATATTTAATTTAGAACAAGTGCCCCTGACGTAAGTAAATAAGGACGATGAAAACTAGCCAGTAAATGGTTTTATTGATGGAACCTGTTATACAGACATGATTTGTGCGCATTATGCTGCAGAATTAAAACGTTTTTGGGACTCCCATATTGTAAATTGTCTTAATTTATTTAATGCGCAATTTAATGTCATTAAAGTGATTAATATATTATTTCCGTGTAGTTCTTTTATGTGGACACGTAGAAATGGTCCAAAATCTGAGTTTCACAACGATTGCAGAGCATTTCAAATATGTATTTTGTATTCACAATTGCAAAGTAGAAACCACAACATTTATTGTATCATTATTGTTGCTGTCTATTTGCAGACACAACGAATATGTCTATTGTTTATTAGCTTAGTGATAACACATTGATCTAAGAAGCAAAGAGACGGTAAACATAACTGTTGCATGTGGCAATAGTGTTTTCACCTGGTATGTATAACTGCATCGTGTTCACACAATGTGGATTTTCTTTCTGTTTAGGTTTCCACAATACATTGCCTTTCGCAAACAGAGAAAATTAAAGGCCATTTTATTAAATCCTGTTTTAAACCTTTGTCAACGTCAACAAAGTATATTGATCACTTTCAATGAATTTCAGCACAATTTCATTTGCGTCTTTGATAAAATAGGTACAAAACCCGTGTTCAGATAAACTCGCGTTGGAATATATGCATCTCTACCTAAACGGTGTAAATATTTACCATGTGCTGGGACTACAATGCGGACAAAAACTGAGTCTCCACTTTTTATTGAAAGGAATTGATATGTACTGATACGCTAACTATGTGAGTGGTGAATAGACGTGTATTGTAATACAAGAATCAATAAAATGAAAACTTGTCAATAATGCGAACAAATCACAACCCTAGGAGTCTCGAGCGGACATTCATCTATCAAGTAATTTATATAAATTAAATTCATCGTGGGGCACTTGGCGATTGGGAAATGGGGTTCAGGGCAAAACATCTATAGATCCGCCTATAGTTGTTCATAGTTGTTAATAATCCAATCACACCAATTCAATACACAATTTCTCTGATGTTCCCATGAACAGGGTACAGATGCCGTTTTAGATAGAAGTGTAACAGAAGTATGTCAAATGTTATTTTATTGAATTAATTAGTCATAATAATGCATACTTTTTTTGATAAATGTGTTGTTGCTGCTGATGGTAAAGAGGATAAATTAATGACGATCTTGATGATGATAATGATAATGGTGATATTGACGCTGCTTATGATATCAATGCGTTTTTATCTTTTGTTTTTATTTATGATGTTATTGTTGTTGTTGTTGATGATGATGATGATGATGATGATGATGATGATGATGATGATGATGATGATGATGATGATGATGATGATGATGATATTGATGGCGATGATAATGATGGTGATGATGGTGGTGATGATGATGATGATGATGATAATGATGATGATGATGATGATGATGATGGTGGTGGTGGTGGTGGTGGTGGTTGTGCTGATAATGACCCTCACGGACTGTCACTATAAACTTTTAATTTAAACAATTTTATCAACTGATAAAATTTGCTCCTCCTTCAACATTCTTACTGACACAGCGCCGTCTCTCAATGCTAGCAAGGATTATCTTTAATTCTAAAATCAATTTATTATGAACTTCATGATTCAATCAGTTGTATAGCTAGTCAATAAAACCATGGGATATCTACAGAAATTAGCAATACCACGGTAAATAATATCAATCTAGTTTTAGAATTTTTATCTGATATCTTATAAATATCGCCGATCAATCGAGGGTTAAAAGTTGTCAAGATATTGGTTGTTTGGATTCTCGTACAGCAACAGTAAGCCGTTATTTTATTGAAGATCTGTTGTTGTGTTGCGTGTGTCTGTAGCCGGAGCGGATCCAGAAAATTTTGGTCGGGGTGGGGTAAAGAATAAGATCCATTCAACTTTATCGTAGTAAATACTAGATGAAAATACACAGTAAGGGACGCTAACTTCGACCTAAGTTGTTAACAGACAACATTTACTTTAAACGCTTAGTATTCTTTAAGCTTATATGCATGTGTTTTCACAACTCTTCTCTTTTACCTGTTGTGAGTGCTTATGTTTGTTTTAATTTAAAGTGACACCATGTAATGTAATGAAATATGTAGCATGAGTGTAAATTAGTTCGAATACATATGACGTTTGACGATACACAGGTGTAAGATTTTTTTTTCATTTTCTTTTGTCAGTGTGTGTCGATTTTGTTGGTGCAAAATAAAAACTAAAAAAAAAAAGATGCCGTTTATCCGAACTAAACTTTTAAACAAATCTACGGTTCATTACACATCGAAACACACTACTACCAGTGCTATATTTAACAAAGTGTATTGCATTTGCAAATATAGTGTGCATTTTTATGTTGAACTAGCTGCTGTTTCTCTTTATTCAAAATTTAAGGACAATACATCGACACTTTACTGTCTTTTGGTTTCACTATGAAAATATGCCAGCCTTATGTCTGTTTGTGTCGAGTCACTCTATGAGTCTGTGTCACCCTTATGGTCGTATGAGACAAGTCACCCTATGGATCTGTGTCACCCTTATTGCCGTATGAGACAAGTCACTCTATGAGTCTGTGTCACCCTTATGGTTGTATGAGACAAGTCACTCTATGAGTCTGTGTTACCCTTATGGCCGTAGGAGACAAGTCACTCTATTAGTCTGTGTCACCCTTATAGTCGTATGAGACAAGTCACTCTATGAGTCTTTGTCACCCTTTTGGTCGTATGAGACAAGTCACTCCATGGATCTGTGTCAACCTTATGGTCGTATGAGACAAGTCACTCTATGAGTCTGTGTCACCCTTATGGCCGTATGAGACAAGTCACTCTATGAATCTGTGTCACCCTTTTGGTCGTATGAGACAAGTCACTCCATGGATCTGTGTCAACCTTATGGTCGTATGAGACAAGTCACTCTATGAATCTGTGTCACCCTTTTGGTCGTATGAGACAAGTCACTCCATGAATCTGTGTCACCCTTTTGGTCGTATGAGACAAGTCACTCCATGGATCTGTGTCACCCTTATGGCCGTATGAGACAAGTCACTCTATGAATCTGTGTCACCCTTATGGTCGTATGAGACAAGTCACTCTATGGATCTGTGTCACCCTTATGGCCGTATGAGACAAGTCACTCTATGAGTCAGTTTGTGTCACCCTTATGGCCGTATGAGACAAGTCACTCTATGAGTTTGTGTCACCCTTATGGTCGTATGAGACAAGTCACTCTATGGATCTGTGTCACCCTTATGGCCGTATGAGACAAGTCACTCTATGAGTCAGTTTGTGTCACCCTTATGGCCGTATGAGACAAGTCACTCTATGAGTTTGTGTCACCTTTATGGCTGTATGAGACAAGTCATCCTATGAGTCTGTGCCATGTCACCCTTCTGGTCGTACGAGACGAGTCACTATGAATATGCGTTCCCCTTATAGCCGTATGAGACGAGTCAAGCAATGAGTATTTGTCAACCTCATAGCCGTATGAGACGAGTTAATATTATCATGTGTCACCCTTATGGCCGTACGAGACGAGTCACTATGAATATGTGTCACATTTATGGTCTTATGAGACAAGTCACGCTATTAATATGTGCCAGCCCTATTACTGTATGGGACAAGTCACGCTATTTATTTCGTCACATCTAGATAAACAGCGACCTCCGTTCTTCCTTAACTTTACTGGAGATATCACCTTCATAAATAACAATTAATTTACAAACTAAGTCCAATGTCTTTATGAGTTCACTATTACCCAGGCGAGCTATACCAATGGTGCAAATATAACCTGGTGGTCTGCTAACGTCTTCTAACTTAAGTATTCATCGGTGTCACCATGAAGTTAGAGGTAGAACCAAATAAACTAAACGTGGTTGCATTGACGATGTGACTGAAACCAACAAACAAGCGCCCATTTACGAATTATGCTCTGTACTCGGGTCGGTAAACGACAGGTCGAGTCCCAGGCCGGGCACAATACGGTTGTCGTAAGGAGAACCTTTTATTAACACAATATAGATGCTAAATGAGCACTGGTTCTATCCAGAACGGGGTCAGTCATAAAGAATTTATATATATATTGAAAGGACTTGTTTTCTTATTGTTAATAAGCAATCAGTTGAAACCAAACCACCATAGCAGAAAGACGTACCAAGACTAACATAACTATGGCGCGTTTTAACTAGAGTGGATTACACGTTATCCGTGTTAATCACACGGCTGTCAATATTGCTGAATACGTCTCTTTAGATACATAGCTCCCCACTGGCCACCTCTTGTAAAATTGAAACATTTCATGTCAAATAACAAACTACGAATACCGGGCAGTAATCTAGGGTTATATTTGCTCACCGGTGATTTTGGTCGGTTTCTAATACACTTGTTTGTCAAAGACAGGTACCTTGTTAGCATAGGTTTCCTGTATGTCAATAAGACTTGTTGCCGTAAATCTAAGGGGATAGCAATTCTCTATGTAAACTCATGCTATTTCAAGTGTGTAGACTTTTAAAAGAAACTCTTGTAAGATTTAGTGTAAATGTCAACTATGTATTGGTCAATTGTAAGTTTTTGTCAGGATTTAACTAAAACCAACCTCGCTGTAATTAAGTTAACCTATGCAAAACACGTATTTTTGTAGTCTTATAGTACTGTGTGCTGCCAGAAGCTTAAAATCCGATCGAAATTTGAGGATTAGGTCTGTAACAACTTAACACAAGTCTGACTAAGTATTGTAAAGATATCTCAGACCCTTTGTCAACGTTTTATAATATAACACACGGATATCAGCCCAATATAATTAATGAAAAAATCCCAGATCCCGAAACGTACCAATATTAAGCCTAGCAACCAATTTAATAATCGCAGGTTTTTTTCTCGTTCTTTTACACTATTTTATAAAAATAATTTGATCTATAAAAAAGCTAACATGCCATTGAAACAATATTAAACTGAAAATTGGCTTGGATACATATCTGTATCAGATCGGAATCACTGGCTCTATATATCGTCATTTTGGAAATTAGGAAGAAGCACCAGCATGTATTGGTAAATTGTATCTCGACTAACTGAATCCCGACTAACTGTATCCCGACTAACTGTATCCCGACTAACTGTATCCCGACTAACTGTATCCCGACTAACACAACTTAACACTGATTAAACAAATAGTGTAGATCTATGTTGCCAGATGGGCCAGCTCGTACTGGAAGGGACCTTATCAGAATTCGCACTAAATTGGCTACTGAGTCTGAGCAAAATGTGCATGTAAAAGAAAGAAGATGATACAGAATGGGAATTTGTTGTTTTTTACTTGCTGGAAACACGAGTTAGGTGCGTGTTTGATATTAATGGGCTGAATGGTGTTTTCAGTAAGGGTTAACAAAATGTAGAATGATAAATGGTAAATATTTGTGACAGTTGATCGACTGTAACGGTTGCTTCGTGAGCCTATCCCTTTCTTCGGTTTGCCATGAGACAGGGGCGTGTACCACATTTAATCTTACATCAATTTCTGTGTTTTAATTATCGGTGGGAGAGTAGTCAATACGAAGTTCCAATGATTGAAAACATTTCCATTATAAGCACTTGAGAAACACCCAGTTGTTTGACTTTGCCTCGTTCAAATCAAACACTGGTCAATTAGCGAGCTTTCGCTGATATATTGTGGGTACTTGACTATGTCATAAACAGATACAAATATATAGTTGTAAATATCAGTATGCATAAACATGACATTAACAATGTCCTAAATAAATGGCGTGAAAACAACTGTTCCAATACTTTCCAATACGTTATATGTACATGAGAGAAATCTTAAAACAACAGTGACAGTGACAATGTAAATATATGGAATGCATTGCTTCCAAAACACAGCCATGTCAATCGTTATCAAACTTCAATATATATCACTCATTTTTTGTATTATTATTTTGCTTAGCAGACAGGGGCCTACTTTAAAAATGTGAATTTTCAGTATTCAGCTGCAAAAGAAAAAAAACAATCAAATTTAGTAAGACATTGGCAAAACAAAAACAAAAAAAATAATAACAGTTTAATAACAGTGTAGCGAACAGTGTATGCTCTGAATATACTGTGGAGTGATCTACGCTAAAAGTTTCACCAGTGTGTAAAGATTAATTTAAGTAAATGATAAGATTGAAATATTTCGTAAGTATTGAAATGCACTTGTTACACCAAATATCCGCAGCAACACCAACAACACAGACAACGACAATCAACTTTATGTTAAAGAATCAGCGATTATCTGATGGCTTAAATAATACGATCTTATTGATTTTGTCTGAAGAAGAATTATCCAAAAACAATTTATGTTAATTAGATTTACCTCATGAATATTAATCAGAAATGTACACAACCTTTGCAAATATCTATAAACATCATTGAGCATTTGGTATCCGCCTACATACATACATATTTGCAAGAATACCATAAAGGCGATTTATTGCCACAACCAAGCAACTTACCTACCTTTTAAACATTATTAGTCCTTTATTTGTCTTAACTATAAATACCATAGGATGCACCCTTTTCATATGCATTGGATATTAGCATCCCCGGTATATGCCAGAACGGAAGTGTATCATAGAAGAAATCATTTATCAAGCGAATATTTACTTTAAGCCCTGGTATTTCATGCTTGTATTTCTGTTTCTCCACTTTCATTTCTATAAGATGTAATTTAGTTAGTACTTTTTCAGATTCCGTGAAGATGAATAACAAGTGAGCTAGCAGTCGTGACGTCTTTATCTGGTATCACGTGGCACTGAGCGGACCAATGGGGTGTGGGGGTTCCAAGTCAGATACGACCACTTCTCAGGTAAATGTTCAATTTGAATGTATTTACAACGTGATATATCGTAAGATTCCAGAACTGAGATTTGAAAAAATCATTAAGATTGTTGAATTGCTTGCCTAAAAGGCCACTTGTATGCACAAAAGCCAAATAAACAGTCCGACTTTTTACTTATGGACACTTTTCTTGCAGATTTGCAAACACCTTATTTTTTCCCTTTTCAAGAAGCAATAAGTACTTTTTTCATATTCTCTTGATAAAGAATGTGCTATTTTTATTCGGCTATTTGTTTTCTTGTAGAAACAAATACTAACAAAGGAATGAAACCACCATGTGACTGTTTTTACTCAACATATAATGGATACTTGAGAATATGTTGCTCTAATATATAATTCTGAAGAGTGCTTTGAATTTTATTTTTTGCAGAGTGTGTCTGATTAAAAAATGACAAATACACATATGTGAAAGTTTAGCAAAATATTCATTGTTGGTTTTAATTGGCTTAATTATTACAAACGTTCATCCTGCGTTTTTAAATGTGTTTTGGTAAACGTTAGTTAACTCTGTTATATTCACCACATTTATCATGATTTATCCCAAAAGTACAGATTAATATAGAAAACATGAAACCATTTTATTCTGAAACAAGTGATACATGAATAAAAGAAAAAAAGAAGTAAGAAAAAAAAACAACATTTGGCCACATTGGGAATTAAAATAGTTGACCGTATGTCTACATGCCAGTTTGTTATCCTTGTTTTTGCACAGTTAAAATCGAGTTCGAACATCACAAAAAGGTTGCTGTTTAGCAAACATTTGTTTCTTTTTACGAGATCTGTTTGTTCTTATGGCTGTATGGTCGTCAAATGAGAACTGCTTGTGCATATACCTAAACTCTTTTTCTATGAAGGCGAGAGGACGTGCTGCAGCAAAGAAGGTAACAAAGTCAAGAGTCCCATGGGTGATAAGGTTGCTAAAAGTGTGGTTGTTTGTTGTTGTTGTTTGTTGTTGTTGTTTTGCCTTGTTCTTGTTAAGCTAATAGTTGTTGTTCGCTTTATTTGCGAGAAATGTTATTGTTTTGCGGACGTTTTATATGTATCGATCTGGCAGCAGCATGGAAAATTAATAATAAAGAAAAACTACAGAATTTAATTTTATAAGCACATTCACCAAATAATAATTAATTTAATTATTTTCACACATAAGTATTGTTTTATATTAGTACGATTATATATATATATATATATATATATATATATATATATATATATATATCTTGGTATTTTTTCGATATTTTACATAGAAAGAAAATTAATAATTAGTTTTGCTCAATTTTGCTAGTTGTGGTTCTTGTGAAAGTTAAAATCAACTTTAAAGCAGATCTTTGACAAGTATTTACTGAAGTTAAGAGTAAGATGTGTGTTTTGCTAATTGCAGTACTCGCAAACACTTAATATTATGGTGCTGTTCGTTAATCATGCTGCGCTTGATAATGGGTGGCACATTAACTTACATCTATTGTTCTCTGAAATATTTTTGGAACGTGTGCGGGTAGTGATATTTGTCGAAATATTATAATATTTCGGATATTTTATCAATATTTATTGGAAAAGTAATATATATGTAGCATATTTTTGTGCAGTCAGTGAGTAAACCATTTGGGTCGTTGTGGTAAATGATGGGGCTGTTATGAAAGAAAATTATGTCATTTCTTTTGTTACACATCACTGGTATACATCTAGTATATATTTTATCTATCTTCATTCAAAATGTCTGTTTAGAAAGTGTTTAGAAGTGGGACTTTACTATCTTTCATTAAGTTCTTATAATTTTTTATAATCGAACGATACACGATGATAAGGCATTTTATAATTGAATCTGCATTTTATTCTAGCCCTTGTGTCTTTAAATATAATTCGGAAACATATTGTTTTATTTGAAGCAGTTAATAAAGAATTATAGACAATTAATGTAAAAGCAGCTCAAAATTAAGACTCTTATCAGCGCTGAAAGCGATTTGCTTTGCATAAACTGTGTTTTAAAACACCGTTGAAAACTTGATGCCTTTATAGCGATGAACGTGTAAATGGATTTTCAAAGTGTTAAAATACGTATCGGCTCTTTAGATAACTTTACCCCGTAGACCTGCTTGAATTTGTAACATATTTAATATTTGTATCACTTGAAAAAGGCTATAAATGTGTTGGTTATTGTATATTCTAGTTTTTGATAAGGATTTGCGACCAAAACTTGATATTGTTTGTTTTTACATTGTTAATCTCTTGTTGTACCCTTAATGTCTATAATGATGAGAAAACTGATTCATATTTGTAGCAAGGTGGAGGCGGTGGTGGTAACCAAGGGAAACAGCAAGGGAAACAAGGTCAGGGTAAAGGTCAAGGTCAAGGCCGCGGGGGAGGAGGAAAAGGGGGTAAAGGAGGATCACAGAACCGAGGCAACAGTGGAACTAAAAAAAACACAGGCCCAATCACAGAAAAGGGTTACAAGGTACGTCAGCTCACTCTAAAATGTTTCCTTTGTGACAGTTAAGAAAGTATTATATAAATATACATATGTAATGACAGTCTTAGTCTTAGTTTGAGCAATAATTCGAGTTCTTTTCTTACCAGGACCTGGAGATTTGTTTTACCTAAATATTTAAAATAAAACAACAACATGAAGGTAATATGCTACATTGAGCGAGTTGCTTTATTACCAACATCGGATGGTAGAGCGTCGGCTTGCGGATCGGGAGGTCGCGGGTTCTAACCCCGGCCGGGTCAAACCAAAGACTTTAAAGTTGGTAGTAGTGGCTTCCCTCCTGACGCTCGGGGCTAAGAGGACAGCATTACGCCTGACTTGTCGATGTCAGTACAGTGGACCGGCCGGGTTCAGTCTCTGGGCACCTCATAAGTGCCCCTGTGCTTTAATGATAGAAATGTCGCTGCACACTACCGGCAAAAATGCCGGCAAATCCCATCCCATTCCAACACTGGAAAAGGTTGTTTTACCGTCATAAAGAACGATACTCTACAAACATATCTGCCTAGTTAATAATGTTTGCATGCTGGAGAGAATATTTTATACAAATGCTGTCAGACATGACGAAAAAATTAATTTGGATCACGCCACGTTGATACAGATATAATACTGAGAAGACATCTATAGCGGAATGTCAAAGTCACCGACCCTCAAGACTGTAACTTCACAGTCACTCACCAAGACGATTTCATTCGAGGCTTTCATGGGGAAGGTTTTCCAGCTGACCTATGATCCGCATGTGGTTCTGCTCAATGAGCTTGTCTGGGGTCTTTCTCCACCTGTAAATGCTAGACGTCACCAACACCATTGGCATGATTGTGTCTAAAACAAACTAGAACAAATATTTGTGTGTGTGATTATGTTTTTTAATAAACCCCGTGCATGATAACATAGATCAGCGCGTAGTGATATCACCCTTTGACATCAGCATATGACAAGGAAATCTAACAACAAAATGCCAGTTACAAATGCATATGAACATTAATTTGCCAATTTAAATGTGCATGTGCATTAATTAATCTTATTCAAGATACCGAAATTAAAATATACGTAATTGATATTAACGAAGATACTTAGAATCTTTCGACATTGAATTACTTCTCATGCATTGCCTAATGAGGTTGTTGAACATTTTAATTAAATTATCCAAGGCTAAAAGGATGAGTTATTATATAGGAACCCATCTCGTCGCTTATAGTATATCTGGATATTGATCTGATATAAATCTTGTAAGCTTATTAAATAAATCCTTCCGCATCCTTCCGCATGTCGATTGAAGTCGCCGGACTCTTTTTACAGTGCACAGGGTAGCATCGATAAATATTGTTCATCGTTACTACGGCAAATGTTTGATCTAGCTGGGCGTGTTAAAAACAGACATTATGGCAGGTAAACTAATTAGATCTTTAAAAGGTACTTCAAGCTTATTTATTCTCCACATAAACACTCAATAAAACTCAATTCCATTCACCGGGCTAAAGATTTTTTGTCGAACATTTGGCGAAAACAAATATTAACTGATTTATGATACACATGACGAAGGTTTGCGTGTAAATAAGACATAATGTACGCGAGGTTGTAATAAATGATTTTGTCGCTATTAGTCTAAAAGCCTGTGTAGTTTACGTCAAACTAAAAGGTACATCACCATTAAAGCGGTAAGGACACAGTCGGTCTAGTTTGCACGTGTAGATCTAAAGTTAATTTCCCGCATTTTTAATTAATCCCCCTCCCTCCCACGCCCCCAATAAGCAACTTTCAGCAAAGCCGTTGTTTAACTATACGTTGTCTGCATTTCTTTCTATATCAGTTTGGTTTAAAATATTGGACTTTTTCTTTAAAGATTACAGTCACTATGATGTTTAGGTTTTATTTGTCTATCGAAACTTTATTTGTTACAAACAAGTAAAAAGACGTCCGAATTGATTTATTCAATGGCGAGAAAGCACTAAAAGAAACTTGCATGTATAACACATTTCGATAAACGCACGTCACATATATTCTCTAACAAAACTTGTTTGTGAACATGATATGGACGAGGGCGATGCATTACAGGACCTTTTTGTTGCCTTGAGCAATAATCTTTTATGTAAATTAAGAAATGGCCGACTTTGGGACGTTTCCAAAGCTCTTGATTACTAGTTAACTGAAATGTTTATGTCACTTTGTGTGAGGCACAAGTTGAAGGAGAGTAGGTTATTATTGATTATGTGCATTTAAGTAGGTTTTCTTCATTGATATTCGGGATGGTGCATTTAAATGTGAGGGAACGTGAAATAATAATTATTGTGTCAACATACCACTTCAAAGAGAAACATGCTATGAATATTATACCTGGTTTATCTTTACATGCCTTATTGTACATGTATAACAGATAACATGCCACATGTAATAATAGAATAAATATTTAGACATCAGGTCGCTTCCAGGCTTTCTTGTCAGAAACAAAGTAAACGATATCAATATTAAAAAGTGTGTCATGTCAGTACCATGTCGTTTAATAAGACACCGTAGCTTCTTTTTAAAAGATACTTGTAAATATCAATTATTTATATAGATTATTTCTTAGATATCATGGCGTTATTAATAAGGTCTTACAAGACAGTTAGCTAGTGAAAAGCTCATACAGCAAAAAATCCGCGAATTTGGAAGCTTAAAGTGTGTTTCTAATGACGCCTTGCGGCCGCAAAAAGATCCTCCAGTGAAAAAAAAACATTTCTTTTTGTTAAAGGTAACTGTCTAGTTGCGTGTAAAAGTAAAATCGCAGTCGCTAAAGATTTTTTTACGAAAACATTTCAACAAAAATCTGCAAAAGATATCGCATATTGGAAAGATAATGTTAACCCTTCTGGCTAAGACATAATTTGGAGAGCTCAGGGCAATGCGCCTACATCTCCGTATTTTTGGAATATGGGATACATGTAGTTCTGAATTGCGCTCAATCCTCGATTTCTTTGTATTTTCTGCGAACAGAAACGAATTCGCGAGAACCTTCGTGATGCGTCAGCTGGCAATGACATCGAGTATCTGGAGAAATGTATGGAGGTCTTCCAAAACAATCATCTGGAAGACGGGGGAGATTATGAGGAGGCCGAGAGGCGCTTAGAATATCTGCTGCTCAAGAAAGGTAACTCATGTTGGAATGGTATTTTATTTCCACCGTTATTGTTATTTAGCTGGTGTGTCTATTGTGTTGAAATATTGGTGGTTTTTATGGGGGGTTATTCTTTGGAACATTCTGTAGATAGACGGTGACGTCACTAGATTTTATTCACTCACCTCTATACTGCGACCCTTCACACATAGCCGAATTGGGGCGATTATTGCTTCTGCAAAATGTTTGTAAAATAGTTCCGTTTTTATATAAAGAAATATAAATAAATCAATGTGTTGTATTGAGAACTGTTTCAATATTTAAAACCTCCTGCTCAAGAAGGGTAAATGTCTCGAAAGGCTACTTCTTAAAAAGGTGAAACTTAAAAAAACAATGTTAAAGAACGGTAGGACTATTGAAAAGCTAATACTCAGAAAGGGAACTCTTTTAAAAACTACTGCTCAAGAAATGCTAATCTATTAAAAAGCAACTTCTCAGAAACATTACACTATATTAAGGCTTAGGCTCATGGGGTGTAATTAATTTAAAAGCTACTGCTCAAAAAACAAAAACTCTTTTGGAAGCTACTGCCCTAAGAAAAATATTGAAAAGCTACTGCTCAAACAAGTAACACTTTTAACCAACTACTGCTAAAGAAATACGAATCTATTCAAGCACTGCCCAAGTAAGATCACTTGATTAAAAGCTACAACTCTGAAATGTAACTCTATTGAAAAGGCTACTACTCTGAAATGTTACTCTATTGAAAAGGCTACTACTCTGAAATGTAACTCTATTGAAAAGGCTACTACTCTGAAATGTTACTCTATTGAAAAGGCTACTACTCTGAAATGTTACTCTATTGAAAAGGCTACTACTCTGAAATGTTACTCTGTTGAAAAGGCTACTATTCTGAAATGTTACTCTGTTGAAAAGGCTACTATTCTGAAATGTTACTCTATTGAAAAGGCTACTACTCTGAAATGTTACTCTGTTGAAAAGGCTACTATTCTGAAATGTAACTCTATTGAAAAGGCTACTACTCTGAAATGTTACTCTATTGAAAAGGCTACTACTCTGAAATGTTACTCTATTGAAAAGGCTACTACTCTGAAATGTTACTCTATTGAAAAGGCTACTCTTCTGAAATGTTACTCTGTTGAAAAGGCTACTACTCTGAAATGTTACTCTATTGAAAAGGCTACTACTCTGAAATGTTACTCTATTGAAAAGGCTACTACTCTGAAATGTTACTCTATTGAAAAGGCTACTACTCTGAAATGTTACTCTATTGAAAAGGCTACTACTCTGAAATGTTACTCTACAGGAAGGGCTACTGTTAATTTGGAACTCTATTGAAAAGGCTACTGTTAAAAGGAACTCTATTAAAAAGGCTACTGATAAAAGGAACTCTATTAAAAAGGCTACTGTTAAAAAGAACTCTATTGAAAAGGCTACTGAAAAATGTAACTCTACTGACAAGTCTCGTACTAAATGTAACTCTATTGAAAAGACTACTGCTAAAATAGAACTTTATTGAAAAGGCTACTGCTAAAATAGACCACTATTGAAAATGCTACTGCTCAGAGAGGTAATAATTTTAACTTATTACTAAAAAGAAATTTGTTAGTCTATCACTCTGATAGATAACTCTAAGTTTAAACTACTGCTTAGAAAAATTAATATATATCGTAAAACTACAGCTCAGAAATGTAACTGTTGTAACACTACTTCTCAGAACAGTAGCTCTTTTGTAAAACTACTGCTCAGAATGGTAACTCTTTTATAAAACTATTGCTCAGACAGGTAACACTATTGTAAAACTACTGTTCAGACAGGTAACTCTGTTGTTAAACTACTACTTAGACAGGTAAATCTGTTGTAAAACTTCTGCTCAGACAGGTAACTTTGTTGTAAAACTACTGCTCAGACAGGTAACTCTGTTGTAAAACTACTGCCCAGACAGGTAACTCTGTTGTAAAACTACTGCTCAGACAGGTAACTCTGTTGTAAAATTACTGCCCAGACAGGTAACTCTATGGTAAAAATACTGCTCAGACAATTAACTCTATTGTAAAAATACTGCTCAGACAGGTAACTTTTTTGTAAAACTATTGCCCAGACAGGTAACTCTGTTGTTAAACTACTGCCCAGACAGGAAACTCTGTTGTCAAACTATTGCCCAGACAGGTAACTCTGTTGTTAAACTATTGCCCAGATAGGTAACTTTGTTGTAAAACTACTGCCCAGACAGGTAACTTTGTTGTATAACTATTGCCCAGACAGGTTACTCTCTTGTAAAACTACTGCTCAGACAGGTAACTCTTTTGTAAAACTATTGCCCAGACAGGTAACTCTGTTGTTAAACTACTGCCCAGATAGGTAACTTTGTTGTAAAACTATTGCCCAGACAGGTAACTCTGTTGTTAAACTACTGCCCAGACAGGTAACTCTTTTGTAAAACTATTGCCCAGACAGGTAACTCTGTTGTTAAACTATTGCCCAGATAGGTAACTCTGTTGTTAAATTATTGCCCAGATAGGTAACTCTGTTGTTAAACTATTGCCCAGACAGGTAACTCTGTTGTTAAACTATTGCCCAGACAGGTAACTCTGTTGTTAAACTATTGTCCAGACAGGTAACTCTGTTGTTAAACTACTGCCCAGATAGGTAACTCTGTTGTTAAACTATTGCCCAGATAGGTAACTCTGTTGTTAAACTATTGCCCAGACAGGTAACCCTGTTGTTAAACTATTGCCCAGACAGGTAACTCTGTTGTTAAACTATTACCCAGATAGGTAACTCTGTTGTTAAACTATTGCCCAGATAGGTAACTTTGTTGTAAAACTAATGCCCAGATAGGTAACTCTGTTGTTAAACTATTGCCCAGACAGGTAACTCTGTTGTTAAACTACTGCCTAGATAGGTAACTCTGTTGTAAAACTTCTGCTCAGATAGGTAACTCTGTTGTTAAACTATTGCCCAGACAGGTAACTCTGTTGTATAACTACTGCCCAGACAGGTAACTCTGTTGTTAAACTATTGCCCAGATAGGTAACTCTGTTGTTAAACTATTGCCCAGATAGGTAACTCTGTTGTAAAACTTCTGCTCAGATAGGTAACTCTGTTGTTAAACTATTGCCCAGACAGGTAACTCTGTTGTATAACTACTGCCCAGACAGGTAACTCTGTTGTTAAACTATTGCCCAGACAGGTAACTCTGTTGTTAAACTATTGCCCAGATAGGTAACTCTGTTGCAAAACTTCTGCTCAGATAGGTAACTCTGTTGTTTAACTATTGCCCAGACAGGTAATTCTGTTGTTAAACTATTGCCCAGACAGGTAACTCTGTTGTTAAACTACTGCCCAGACAGGTAACTCTTTTGTAAAACTATTGCCCAGACAGGTAACTCTGTTATTAAACTCCTGCCCAGACAGGTAATTCTGTTGTTAAACTATTGCCCAGACAGGTAACTCTGTTGTTAAACTATTGCCCAGACAGGTAACTCTGTTGTTAAACTATTGCCCAAATAGGTAACTCTGTTGTAAAACTTCTGCTCAGACAGGTAACTCTATTGTAAAACTATTGCCCAGACAGGTAACTCTGTTGTTAAACTACTGCCCAGACAGGTAACTCTGTTGTTAAACTATTGCCCAGATAGGTAACTCTGTTGTTAAACTATTGCCCAGATAGGTAACTCTGTTGTAAAACTACTGCCAAGATAGGTAAGTCTGTTGTTAAACTATTGCCCAGATAGGTAACTCTGTTGTTAAACTATTGCCCAGACAGGTAACTCTGTTGTATAACTACTGCCCAGACAGGTAACTCTGTTGTTAAACTATTGCCCAGATAGGTAACTCTGTTGTTAATCTATTGCCCAGATAGGTAACTCTGTTGTTAAACTATTGCCCAGACAGGTAACTCTGTTGTATAACTACTGCCCAGACAGGTAACTCTATTGTAAAACTATTGCCCAGACAGGTAACTCTGTTGTTAAACTATTGCCCAGACAGGTAACTCTGTTGTCAAACTATTGACCAGACAGGTAACTCTGTTGTCAAACTAGTGCCCAGACAGGTAACTCTGTTGTTAAACTATTGCCCAGATAGGTAACTCTGTTGTAAAACTTCTGCCCAGACAGGTAACTCTGTTGTTAAACTATTGCCCAGACAGGTAACTCTGTTGTTAAACTATTGCCCAGATAGGTAACTTTGTTGTTAAACTACTGCCCAGACAGGTAACTCTTTTGTAAAACTATTGCCCAGACAGGTAACTCTGTTGTTAAAATCCTGCCCAGACAGGTAACTCTGTTGTTAAACTATTGCCCAGACAGGTAACTCTGATGTTAAACTATTGCCCAGATAGGTAACTCTGTTGTAAAACTTCTGCTCAGACAGGTAACTCTATTGTAAAACTATTGCCCAGACAGGTAACTCTGTTGTTAAACTACTGCCCAGACAGGTAACTCTGTTGTTAAACTATTGCCCAGATAGGTAACTCTGTTGTTAAACTATTGCCCAGATAGGTAACTCTGTTGTAAAACTACTGCCCAGATAGGTAAGTCTGTTGTTAAACTATTGCCCAAATAGGTAACTCTGTTGTTAAACTATTGCCCAGACAGGTTACTCTGTTGTATAACTACTGCCCAGACAGGTAACTCTGTTGTTAAACAATTGCCCAGATAGGTAACTCTGTTGTTAAACTATTGCCCAGATAGGTAACTCTGTTGTTAAACTATTGCCCAGACAGGTAACTCTGTTGTATAACTACTGCCCAGACAGGTAACTCTGTTGTCAAACTATTGCCCAGACAGGTAACTCTGTTGTTAAACTATTGCCCAGACAGGTAACTCTGTTGTTAAACTATTGCCCAGATAGGTAACTTTGTTGGTAAACTACTGCCCAGACAGGTAACTCTTTTGTAAAACTATTGCTCAGACAGGTAACTCTGTTGTTAAACTCCTGCCCAGACAGGTAACTCTGTTGTTAAACTATTGCACAGACAGGTAACTCTGTTGTTAACCTATTGCCCAGACAGGTAACTCTGTTGTTAAACTATTGCCCAGATAGGTAACTCTGTTGTAAAACTTCTGCTCAGACAGGTAACTCTATTGTAAAACTATTGCCCAGACAGGTAACTCTGTTGTTAAACTACTGCCCTGACAGGTAACTCTGTTGTTAAACTATTGCCCAGATAGGTAACTCTGTTGTTAAACTATTGCCCAGATAGGTAACTCTGTTGTAAAACTACTGCCCAGATAGGTAAGTCTGTTGTTAAACTATTGCCCAGATAGGTAACACTGTTGTTAAACTATTGCCCAGACAGGTAACTCTGTTGTATAACTACTGCCCAGACAGGTAACTCTGTTGTTAAACTATTGCCCAGATAGGTAACTCTGTTGTTAAACTATTGCCCAGACAGGTAACTCTGTTGTTAAACTATTGCCCAGACAGGTAACTCTGTTGTATAACTACTGCCCAGACAGGTAACTCTGTTGTCAAACTATTGCCCAGACAGGTAACTCTTTTGTTAAACTATTGCCCAGACAGGTAACTCTGTTGTATAACTACTGCCCAGACAGGTAACTCTGTTGTCAAACTATTGCCCAGACAGGTAACTCTGTTGTCAAACTATTGCCCAGACAGGTAACTCTGTTGTTAAACTACTGCTCAGACAGGTAACTTTGTTGTATAACTATTGCCCAGATAGGTAACTCTGTTGTTAAACTATTGCCCTGATAGGTAACTCTGTTGTTAAAATATTGCCCAGATAGGTAACTTTGTTGTAAAACTACTGCCCAGACAGGTAACTCCTTTGTAAAACTATTGCCCAGACAGGTAACTCTGTTGTTAAACTACTGCCCAGACAGGTAACTCTGTTGTTAAACTATTGCCCAGATAGGTAGCTCTGTTGTTAAACTATTGCCCAGATAGGTATCTCTGTTGTTAAACTATTGCCCAGACAGGTAACTCTGTTGTTAAACTATTGCCTAGACAGGTAACTCTGTTGTTAAACTATTGCCCAGATAGGTAACTCTATTGTAAAACTTCTGCTCAGACAGGTAACTCTGTTGTAAAACTACTGCTCAGACAGGTAACTCTGTTGAAAAACTACTGCTCAGACAGGTAACTCTGTTGTAAAACTACTGCTCAGACAGGTAACTCTATTGTAAAACTAATGCTCAGACAGGTAACCCTGTTGTTAAACTACTGCTCAGACAGGTAACTATGTTGTAAAACTACTGCTCAGACAGGTAACTCTGTTGTAAAACTACTGCTCAGACAGGTAACTCTGTTGTTAAATTACTGCTCAGACAGGTAACTCTGTTGTAAAACTACTGCTCAGACAGGTAACTTTGTTGTATAACTATTGCCCAGACAGGTAACTCTGTTGTCAAACTATTGCCCAGAGAGGTAACTCTGTTGTTAAACTATTGCCCAGATAGGTAACTCTGTTGTTAAACTATTGCCCAGACAGGTAACTCTGTTGTAAAACTACTGCCCAGACAGGTAACTCTGTTGTAAAACTACTGCTCAGACAGGTAACTCTGTTGTAAAATTACTGCCCAGACAGGTAACTCTATGGTAAAAATACTGCTCAGACAATTAACTCTATTGTAAAAATACTGCTCAGACAGGTAACTTTTTTGTAAACATATTGCCCAGACAGGTAACTCTGTTGTTAAACTACTGCCCAGACAGGAAACTCTGTTGTCAAACTATTGCCCAGACAGGTAACTCTGTTGTTAAACTATTGCCCAGATAGGTAACTTTGTTGTAAAACTACTGCCCAGACAGGTAACTTTGTTGTATAACTATTGCCCAGACAGGTTACTCTCTTGTAAAACTACTGCTCAGACAGGTAACTCTTTTGTAAAACTATTGCCCAGACAGGTAACTCTGTTGTTAAACTACTGCCCAGATAGGTAACTTTGTTGTAAAACTATTGCCCAGACAGGTAACTCTGTTGTTAAACTACTGCCCAGACAGGTAACTCTTTTGTAAAACTATTGCCCAGACAGGTAACTCTGTTGTTAAACTATTGCCCAGATAGGTAACTCTGTTGTTAAATTATTGCCCAGATAGGTAACTCTGTTGTTAAACTATTGCCCAGACAGGTAACTCTGTTGTTAAACTATTGCCCAGACAGGTAACTCTGTTGTTAAACTATTGTCCAGACAGGTAACTCTGTTGTTAAACTACTGCCCAGATAGGTAACTCTGTTGTTAAACTATTGCCCAGATAGGTAACTCTGTTGTTAAACTATTGCCCAGACAGGTAACCCTGTTGTTAAACTATTGCCCAGACAGGTAACTCTGTTGTTAAACTATTACCCAGATAGGTAACTCTGTTGTTAAACTATTGCCCAGATAGGTAACTTTGTTGTAAAACTAATGCCCAGATAGGTAACTCTGTTGTTAAACTATTGCCCAGACAGGTAACTCTGTTGTTAAACTACTGCCCAGATAGGTAACTCTGTTGTAAAACTTCTGCTCAGATAGGTAACTCTGTTGTTAAACTATTGCCCAGACAGGTAACTCTGTTGTATAACTACTGCCCAGACAGGTAACTCTGTTGTTAAACTATTGCCCAGATAGGTAACTCTGTTGTTAAACTATTGCCCAGATAGGTAACTCTGTTGTAAAACTTCTGCTCAGATAGGTAACTCTGTTGTTAAACTATTGCCCAGACAGGTAACTCTGTTGTATAACTACTGCCCAGACAGGTAACTCTGTTGTTAAACTATTGCCCAGACAGGTAACTCTGTTGTTAAACTATTGCCCAGATAGGTAACTCTGTTGCAAAACTTCTGCTCAGATAGGTAACTCTGTTGTTTAACTATTGCCCAGACAGGTAATTCTGTTGTTAAACTATTGCCCAGACAGGTAACTCTGTTGTTAAACTATTGCCCAGACAGGTAACTCTGTTGTTAACCTATTGCCCAGATAGGTAACTTTGTTGTAAAACTACTGCCCAGACAGGTAACTCTTTTGTAAAACTATTGCCCAGACAGGTAACTCTGTTGGTTAACTACTGCCCAGACAGGTAACTCTGTTGTTAAACTATTGCCCAGACAGGTAACTCTGTTGTTAAACTATTGCCCAGACAGGTAACTCTGTTGTTAAACTATTGCCCAGATAGGTAACTCTGTTGTAAAACTTCTGCTCAGACAGGTAACTCTATTGTAAAACTATTGCCCAGACAGGTAACTATGTTGT
Source organism: Sinonovacula constricta (assembly GCA_007844125.1). Taxonomy (NCBI): domain Eukaryota; kingdom Metazoa; phylum Mollusca; class Bivalvia; order Cardiida; family Solecurtidae; genus Sinonovacula; species Sinonovacula constricta. The sequence continues at coordinate 7,235,496 of CM017559.1, forward strand.
CAAACTATTGCCCAGACAGGTAACTCTATTGTAAAACTATTGCCCAGACAGGTAACTCTGTTGTTAAACTATTGCTCAGACAGGTAACTCTGTTGTCAAACTATTGCCCAGACAGGTAACTCTGTTGTCAAACTAGTGCCCAGACAGGTAAATCTGTTGTTAAACTATTGCCCAGATAGGTAACTCTGTTGTAAAACTTTTGCCCAGACAGGTAACTCTGTTGTTAAACTATTGCCCAGACAGGTAACTCTGTTGTTAAACTATTGCCCAGATAGGTAACTTTGTTGTTAAACTACTGCCCAGACAGGTAACTCTGTTGTTAAACTATTGCCCAGATAGGTAACTCTGTTGTTAAACTATTGCCCAGATAGGTAACTCTGTTGTAAAACTACTGCCCAGATAGGTAAGTCTGTTGTTAAACTATTGCCCAGATAGGTAACTCTGTTGTTAAACTATTGCCCAGACAGGTAACTCTGTTGTATAACTACTGCCCAGACAGGTAACTCTGTTGTTAAACAATTGCCCAGATAGGTAACTCAGTTGTTAAACTATTGCCCAGATAGGTAACTCTGTTGTTAAACTATTGCCCAGACAGGTAACTCTGTTGTATAACTACTGCCCAGACAGGTAACTCTGTTGTCAAACTATTGCCCTGACAGGTAACTCTGTTGTTAAACTATTGCCCAGACAGGTAATTCTGTTGTTAAACTATAGCCCAGATAGGTAACTTTGTTGTTAAACTACTGCCCAGACAGGTAACTCTTTTGTAAAACTATTGCCCAGACAGGTAACTCTGTTATTAAACTCCTGCCCAGACAGGTAACTCTGTTGTTAAACTATTGCCCAGACAGGTAACTCTGTTGTTAAACTATTGCCCAGACAGGTAACTCTGTTGTTAAACTATTGCCCAAATAGGTAACTCTGTTGTAAAACTTCTGCTCAGACAGGTAACTCTATTGTAAAACTATTGCCCAGACAGGTAACTCTGTTGTTAAACTACTGCCCAGACAGGTAACTCTGTTGTTAAACTATTGCCCAGATAGGTAACTCTGTTGTTAAACTATTGCCCAGATAGGTAACTCTGTTGTAAAACTACTGCCAAGATAGGTAAGTCTGTTGTTAAACTATTGCCCAGATAGGTAACTCTGTTGTTAAACTATTGCCCAGACAGGTAACTCTGTTGTATAACTACTGCCCAGACAGGTAACTCTGTTGTTAAACTATTGCCCAGATAGGTAACTCTGTTGTTAATCTATTGCCCAGATAGGTAACTCTGTTGTTAAACTATTGCCCAGACAGGTAACTCTGTTGTATAACTACTGCCCAGACAGGTAACTCTATTGTAAAACTATTGCCCAGACAGGTAACTCTGTTGTTAAACTATTGCCCAGACAGGTAACTCTGTTGTCAAACTATTGACCAGACAGGTAACTCTGTTGTCAAACTAGTGCCCAGACAGGTAACTCTGTTGTTAAACTATTGCCCAGATAGGTAACTCTGTTGTAAAACTTCTGCCCAGACAGGTAACTCTGTTGTTAAACTATTGCCCAGACAGGTAACTCTGTTGTTAAACTATTGCCCAGATAGGTAACTTTGTTGTTAAACTACTGCCCAGACAGGTAACTCTTTTGTAAAACTATTGCCCAGACAGGTAACTCTGTTGTTAAAATCCTGCCCAGACAGGTAACTCTGTTGTTAAACTATTGCCCAGACAGGTAACTCTGATGTTAAACTATTGCCCAGATAGGTAACTCTATTGTAAAACTTCTGCTCAGACAGGTAACTCTATTGTAAAACTATTGCCCAGACAGGTAACTCTGTTGTTAAACTACTGCCCAGACAGGTAACTCTGTTGTTAAACTATTGCCCAGATAGGTAACTCTGTTGTTAAACTATTGCCCAGATAGGTAACTCTGTTGTAAAACTACTGCCCAGATAGGTAAGTCTGTTGTTAAACTATTGCCCAGATAGGTAACTCTGTTGTTAAACTATTGCCCAGACAGGTTACTCTGTTGTATAACTACTGCCCAGACAGGTAACTCTGTTGTTAAACAATTGCCCAGATAGGTAACTCTGTTGTTAAACTATTGCCCAGATAGGTAACTCTGTTGTTAAACTATTGCCCAGACAGGTAACTCTGTTGTATAACTACTGCCCAGACAGGTAACTCTGTTGTCAAACTATTGCCCAGACAGGTAACTCTGTTGTTAAACTATTGCCCAGACAGGTAACTCTGTTGTTAAACTATTGCCCAGATAGGTAACTTTGTTGGTAAACTACTGCCCAGACAGGTAACTCTTTTGTAAAACTATTGCTCAGACAGGTAACTCTGTTGTTAAACTCCTGCCCAGACAGGTAACTCTGTTGTTAAACTATTGCACAGACAGGTAACTCTGTTGTTAACCTATTGCCCAGACAGGTAACTCTGTTGTTAAACTATTGCCCAGATAGGTAACTCTGTTGTAAAACTTCTGCTCAGACAGGTAACTCTATTGTAAAACTATTGCCCAGACAGGTAACTCTGTTGTTAAACTACTGCCCTGACAGGTAACTCTGTTGTTAAACTATTGCCCAGATAGGTAACTCTGTTGTTAAACTATTGCCCAGATAGGTAACTCTGTTGTAAAACTACTGCCCAGATAGGTAAGTCTGTTGTTAAACTATTGCCCAGATAGGTAACACTGTTGTTAAACTATTGCCCAGACAGGTAACTCTGTTGTATAACTACTGCCCAGACAGGTAACTCTGTTGTTAAACTATTGCCCAGATAGGTAACTCTGTTGTTAAACTATTGCCCAGACAGGTAACTCTGTTGTTAAACTATTGCCCAGACAGGTAACTCTGTTGTATAACTACTGCCCAGACAGGTAACTCTGTTGTCAAACTATTGCCCAGACAGGTAACTCTTTTGTTAAACTATTGCCCAGACAGGTAACTCTGTTGTATAACTACTGCCCAGACAGGTAACTCTGTTGTCAAACTATTGCCCAGACAGGTAACTCTGTTGTCAAACTATTGCCCAGACAGGTAACTCTGTTGTTAAACTACTGCTCAGACAGGTAACTTTGTTGTATAACTATTGCCCAGATAGGTAACTCTGTTGTTAAACTATTGCCCTGATAGGTAACTCTGTTGTTAAAATATTGCCCAGATAGGTAACTTTGTTGTAAAACTACTGCCCAGACAGGTAACTCCTTTGTAAAACTATTGCCCAGACAGGTAACTCTGTTGTTAAACTACTGCCCAGACAGGTAACTCTGTTGTTAAACTATTGCCCAGATAGGTAGCTCTGTTGTTAAACTATTGCCCAGATAGGTATCTCTGTTGTTAAACTATTGCCCAGACAGGTAACTCTGTTGTTAAACTATTGCCTAGACAGGTAACTCTGTTGTTAAACTATTGCCCAGATAGGTAACTCTATTGTAAAACTTCTGCTCAGACAGGTAACTCTGTTGTAAAACTACTGCTCAGACAGGTAACTCTGTTGAAAAACTACTGCTCAGACAGGTAACTCTGTTGTAAAACTACTGCTCAGACAGGTAACTCTATTGTAAAACTAATGCTCAGACAGGTAACCCTGTTGTTAAACTACTGCTCAGACAGGTAACTATGTTGTAAAACTACTGCTCAGACAGGTAACTCTGTTGTAAAACTACTGCTCAGACAGGTAACTCTGTTGTTAAATTACTGCTCAGACAGGTAACTCTGTTGTAAAACTACTGCTCAGAAAGGTAACTTTGTTGTATAACTATTGCCCAGACAGGTAACTCTGTTGTCAAACTATTGCCCAGAGAGGTAACTCTGTTGTTAAACTATTGCCCAGATAGGTAACTCTGTTGTTAAACTATTGCCCAGACAGGTAACTCTGTTGTAAAACTACTGCCCAGACAGGTAACTCTGTTGTAAAACTACTGCTCAGACAGGTAACTCTGTTGTAAAATTACTGCCCAGACAGGTAACTCTATGGTAAAAATACTGCTCAGACAATTAACTCTATTGTAAAAATACTGCTCAGACAGGTAACTTTTTTGTAAAACTATTGCCCAGACAGGTAACTCTGTTGTTAAACTACTGCCCAGACAGGAAACTCTGTTGTCAAACTATTGCCCAGACAGGTAACTCTGTTGTTAAACTATTGCCCAGATAGGTAACTTTGTTGTAAAACTACTGCCCAGACAGGTAACTTTGTTGTATAACTATTGCCCAGACAGGTTACTCTCTTGTAAAACTACTGCTCAGACAGGTAACTCTTTTGTAAAACTATTGCCCAGACAGGTAACTCTGTTGTTAAACTACTGCCCAGATAGGTAACTTTGTTGTAAAACTATTGCCCAGACAGGTAACTCTGTTGTTAAACTATTGTCCAGACAGGTAACTCTGTTGTTAAACTACTGCCCAGATAGGTAACTCTGTTGTTAAACTATTGCCCAGATAGGTAACTCTGTTGTTAAACTATTGCCCAGACAGGTAACCCTGTTGTTAAACTATTGCCCAGACAGGTAACTCTGTTGTTAAACTATTACCCAGATAGGTAACTCTGTTGTTAAACTATTGCCCAGATAGGTAACTTTGTTGTAAAACTAATGCCCAGACAGGTAACTCTGTTGTTAAACTATTGCCCAGACAGGTAACTCTGTTGTTAAACTACTGCCCAGATAGGTAACTCTGTTGTAAAACTTCTGCTCAGATAGGTAACTCTGTTGTTAAACTATTGCCCAGACAGGTAACTCTGTTGTATAACTACTGCCCAGACAGGTAACTCTGTTGTTAAACTATTGCCCAGATAGGTAACTCTGTTGTTAAACTATTGCCCAGATAGGTAACTCTGTTGTAAAACTTCTGCTCAGATAGGTAACTCTGTTGTTAAACTATTGCCCAGACAGGTAACTCTGTTGTATAACTACTGCCCAGACAGGTAACTCTGTTGTTAAACTATTGCCCAGACAGGTAACTCTGTTGTTAAACTATTGCCCAGATAGGTAACTCTGTTGCAAAACTTCTGCTCAGATAGGTAACTCTGTTGTTTAACTATTGCCCAGACAGGTAATTCTGTTGTTAAACTATTGCCCAGACAGGTAACTCTGTTGTTAAACTATTGCCCAGACAGGTAACTCTGTTGTTAACCTATTGCCCAGATAGGTAACTTTGTTGTAAAACTACTGCCCAGACAGGTAACTCTTTTGTAAAACTATTGCCCAGACAGGTAACTCTGTTGGTTAACTACTGCCCAGACAGGTAACTCTGTTGTTAAACTATTGCCCAGACAGGTAACTCTGTTGTTAAACTATTGCCCAGACAGGTAACTCTGTTGTTAAACTATTGCCCAGATAGGTAACTCTGTTGTAAAACTTCTGCTCAGACAGGTAACTCTATTGTAAAACTATTGCCCAGACAGGTAACTATGTTGTCAAACTATTGCCCAGACAGGTAACTCTATTGTAAAACTATTGCCCAGACAGGTAACTCTGTTGTTAAACTATTGCTCAGACAGGTAACTCTGTTGTCAAACTATTGCCCAGACAGGTAACTCTGTTGTCAAACTAGTGCCCAGACAGGTAAATCTGTTGTTAAACTATTGCCCAGATAGGTAACTCTGTTGTAAAACTTTTGCCCAGACAGGTAACTCTGTTGTTAAACTATTGCCCAGACAGGTAACTCTGTTGTTAAACTATTGCCCAGATAGGTAACTTTGTTGTTAAACTACTGCCCAGACAGGTAACTCTGTTGTTAAACTATTGCCCAGATAGGTAACTCTGTTGTTAAACTATTGCCCAGATAGGTAACTCTGTTGTAAAACTACTGCCCAGATAGGTAAGTCTGTTGTTAAACTATTGCCCAGATAGGTAACTCTGTTGTTAAACTATTGCCCAGACAGGTAACTCTGTTGTATAACTACTGCCCAGACAGGTAACTCTGTTGTTAAACAATTGCCCAGATAGGTAACTCAGTTGTTAAACTATTGCCCAGATAGGTAACTCTGTTGTTAAACTATTGCCCAGACAGGTAACTCTGTTGTATAACTACTGCCCAGACAGGTAACTCTGTTGTCAAACTATTGCCCTGACAGGTAACTCTGTTGTTAAACTATTGCCCAGACAGGTAATTCTGTTGTTAAACTATAGCCCAGATAGGTAACTTTGTTGTTAAACTACTGCCCAGACAGGTAACTCTTTTGTAAAACTATTGCCCAGACAGGTAACTCTGTTATTAAACTCCTGCCCAGACAGGTAACTCTGTTGTTAAACTATTGCCCAGACAGGTAACTCTGTTGTTAAACTATTGCCCAGACAGGTAACTCTGTTGTTAAACTATTGCCCAAATAGGTAACTCTGTTGTAAAACTTCTGCTCAGACAGGTAACTCTATTGTAAAACTATTGCCCAGACAGGTAACTCTGTTGTTAAACTACTGCCCAGACAGGTAACTCTGTTGTTAAACTATTGCCCAGATAGGTAACTCTGTTGTTAAACTATTGCCCAGATAGGTAACTCTGTTGTAAAACTACTGCCAAGATAGCTAAGTCTGTTGTTAAACTATTGCCCAGATAGGTAACTCTGTTGTTAAACTATTGCCCAGACAGGTAACTCTGTTGTATAACTACTGCCCAGACAGGTAACTCTGTTGTTAAACTATTGCCCAGATAGGTAACTCTGTTGTTAATCTATTTCCCAGATAGGTAACTCTGTTGTTAAACTATTGCCCAGACAGGTAACTCTGTTGTATAACTACTGCCCAGACAGGTAACTCTATTGTAAAACTATTGCCCAGACAGGTAACTCTGTTGTTAAACTATTGCCCAGACAGGTAACTCTGTTGTCAAACTATTGACCAGACAGGTAACTCTGTTGTCAAACTAGTGCCCAGACAGGTAACTCTGTTGTTAAACTATTGCCCAGATAGGTAACTCTGTTGTAAAACTTCTGCCCAGACAGGTAACTCTGTTGTTAAACTATTGCCCAGACAGGTAACTCTGTTGTTAAACTATTGCCCAGATAGGTAACTTTGTTGTTAAACTACTGCCCAGACAGGTAACTCTTTTGTAAAACTATTGCCCAGACAGGTAACTCTGTTGTTAAAATCCTGCCCAGACAGGTAACTCTGTTGTTAAACTATTGCCCAGACAGGTAACTCTGATGTTAAACTATTGCCCAGATAGGTAACTCTGTTGTAAAACTTCTGCTCAGACAGGTAACTCTATTGTAAAACTATTGCCCAGACAGGTAACTCTGTTGTTAAACTACTGCCCAGACAGGTAACTCTGTTGTTAAACTATTGCCCAGATAGGTAACTCTGTTGTTAAACTATTGCCCAGATAGGTAACTCTGTTGTAAAACTACTGCCCAGATAGGTAAGTCTGTTGTTAAACTATTGCCCAGATAGGTAACTCTGTTGTTAAACTATTGTCCAGACAGGTTACTCTGTTGTATAACTACTGCCCAGACAGGTAACTCTGTTGTTAAACAATTGCCCAGATAGGTAACTCTGTTGTTAAACTATTGCCCAGATAGGTAACTCTGTTGTTAAACTATTGCCCAGACAGGTAACTCTGTTGTATAACTACTGCCCAGACAGGTAACTCTGTTGTCAAACTATTGCCCAGACAGGTAACTCTGTTGTTAAACTATTGCCCAGACAGGTAACTCTGTTGTTAAACTATTGCCCAGATAGGTAACTTTGTTGGTAAACTACTGCCCAGACAGGTAACTCTTTTGTAAAACTATTGCTCAGACAGGTAACTCTGTTGTTAAACTCCTGCCCAGACAGGTAACTCTGTTGTTAAACTATTGCACAGACAGGTAACTCTGTTGTTAACCTATTGCCCAGACAGGTAACTCTGTTGTTAAACTATTGCCCAGATAGGTAACTCTGTTGTAAAACTTCTGCTCAGACAGGTAACTCTATTGTAAAACTATTGCCCAGACAGGTAACTCTGTTGTTAAACTACTGCCCTGACAGGTAACTCTGTTGTTAAACTATTGCCCAGATAGGTAACTCTGTTGTTAAACTATTGCCCAGATAGGTAACTCTGTTGTAAAACTACTGCCCAGATAGGTAAGTCTGTTGTTAAACTATTGCCCAGATAGGTAACACTGTTGTTAAACTATTGCCCAGACAGGTAACTCTGTTGTATAACTACTGCCCAGACAGGTAACTCTGTTGTTAAACTATTGCCCAGATAGGTAACTCTGTTGTTAAACTATTGCCCAGACAGGTAACTCTGTTGTTAAACTATTGCCCAGACAGGTAACTCTGTTGTATAACTACTGCCCAGACAGGTAACTCTGTTGTCAAACTATTGCCCAGACAGGTAACTCTTTTGTTAAACTATTGCCCAGACAGGTAACTCTGTTGTATAACTACTGCCCAGACAGGTAACTCTGTTGTCAAACTATTGCCCAGACAGGTAACTCTGTTGTCAAACTATTGCCCAGACAGGTAACTCTGTTGTTAAACTACTGCTCAGACAGGTAACTTTGTTGTATAACTATTGCCCAGATAGGTAACTCTGTTGTTAAACTATTGCCCTGATAGGTAACTCTGTTGTTAAAATATTGCCCAGATAGGTAACTTTGTTGTAAAACTACTGCCCAGACAGGTAACTCCTTTGTAAAACTATTGCCCAGACAGGTAACTCTGTTGTTAAACTACTGCCCAGACAGGTAACTCTGTTGTTAAACTATTGCCCAGATAGGTAGCTCTGTTGTTAAACTATTGCCCAGATAGGTATCTCTGTTGTTAAACTATTGCCCAGACAGGTAACTCTGTTGTTAAACTATTGCCTAGACAGGTAACTCTGTTGTTAAACTATTGCCCAGATAGGTAACTCTATTGTAAAACTTCTGCTCAGACAGGTAACTCTGTTGTAAAACTACTGCTCAGACAGGTAACTCTGTTGAAAAACTACTGCTCAGACAGGTAACTCTGTTGTAAAACTACTGCTCAGACAGGTAACTCTATTGTAAAACTAATGCTCAGACAGGTAACCCTGTTGTTAAACTACTGCTCAGACAGGTAACTATGTTGTAAAACTACTGCTCAGACAGGTAACTCTGTTGTAAAACTACTGCTCAGACAGGTAACTCTGTTGTTAAATTACTGCTCAGACAGGTAACTCTGTTGTAAAACTACTGCTCAGACAGGTAACTTTGTTGTATAACTATTGCCCAGACAGGTAACTCTGTTGTCAAACTATTGCCCAGAGAGGTAACTCTGTTGTTAAACTATTGCCCAGATAGGTAACTCTGTTGTTAAACTATTGCCCAGATAGGTAACTCTGTTGCTAAACTATTGCCCAGATAGGTAACTCTGTTGTTAAACTATTGCCCAGATAGGTAACTCTGTTGTCAAACTATTGCCCAGACAGGTAACTCTGTTGTAAAACTATTGCCCAGATAGGTAACTCTGTTGTTAAACTATTGCCCAGACAGGTAACTCTGTTGTATAACTACTGCCCAGACAGGTAACTCTGTTGTATAACTATTGCCCAGACAGGTAACTCTGTTGTTAAACAATTGCCCAGATAGGTAACTTTGTTGTAAAACTACTGCCCAGACAGGTAACTCTGTTGTCAAACTATTGCCCAGACAGGTAACTCTGTTGTAAAACTACTGCTCAGACAGGTAACTTTGTTGTATAACTATTGCCCAGACAGGTAACTCTGTTGTAACACTTCTGCTCAGACAGGTAACTCTGTTGTAAAACTACTGTTCAGACAGGTAACTCTGTTGTAAAACAACTGCTCAGACAGGTAACTCTGTTGTAAAACTACTGTTCAGACAGGTAACTCTTTTGTAAAACTTTTGCTCAGAATGTAAATCTATTGTAAAACTACTGCTCAGACAGGTAACTCTGTTGTAACACTACTGCTCAGACAGGTAAGTCTGTTGTTAAATTACTGCTCAGACAGGTAACTTTGTTGCAAAACTACTGCTCAGACAGGTAAGTCTGAGCTACTCCTCATAAAGCGAACTATTTTGGAAGGTGACAGGCAAACAAAAGGTATCTCTCCTGAAAATATACTACACATAAAAGTATTTTTTGAAATAGAATATATGCTGCGGACAAAGATAGTTATGGACTGGAAGTATTATTGTTAAAAGGGTTTTCTGTTCAAGCAAGGTAACCCAGACTGAACCCGGTAAACATAATTGTAGTGGTTATCGTTCCTTTTAAAAAATCATTTGGAGAAAAAAATCACACAAAACGAGAGTTCACAAATCCAATGATATAAGCTCAAGTCATTTATTTAATGTTACTACATGACCAGATTGTCCGTCAACATTTACTTTCTGTTGTTATTGTCGTTGTGCTGTTTTTACTGTTGTTGAAACAGCTATGACTGTTGTTCTGGTTGTCTTTCCCACAGTGATTGTCGCCGTTGTTGTATGTGCTATACTCGTTTTTTAATTGATGTTCTTGATGTAACTATGGCTGTGCCATTGTCGTTTTTATATTTCTGTTGTTGTCACCACCATCGTCACCTCTGTATGTCGTGGTCGATAATTGATTGTCTATAATGTAGATAATACATAAAACCAAGTCGTAGAAAGTAACACCTTCTTAAGACCTATACACTTTTAAAGTGAATACATGTTCCGTGGCATTCGTGTATTGTTTTTCTGAAAATAGCAAAGACCTAATCAAGCATACCAGTGGTTCTGAAAAAACACCGATTTATAAAAATTACCGCTAGACAATTGATCAAGATCGTGTTACTCTGTCTTTACTACGCAATCATTATCGTACAATGGTTGTCCCCCATTTGTGCCTGCTGCCTTACAAGTTTCAAAAGTTAGCATTATTTTCACAGCGATATTAATATTCATTGTGATCTAAATTCAAATAGTGGATTTTCTCCACAGTGTGTGCTGTAATTTTGGAGAAACAAAAATGTATATAATTATAATCATTAGTTACAAGAACACAATTATTATTAAGCTGGATGTTAAATAAACACGACAGTACGCGCATAAGCAGCTAAACTAGCAATAAAATAACATAACAAACAACAGCAATAGAATTTATAACAGTGGCGACTACAATGAAATAAACAAACAAAATACCAGACAAATACATTTAAAATAAGTTTTGAAATGTGTGTTAAATACAACTTGTTTCTAATAAAATGTCACCACCTTAAGTTTTCACATATGTATAATCGTTTATCTACCAGCTGATTTGCTAAAAAGGGAGGATTCGTTTTTCATGCAGGTCCGTGTTTTGATGTTTTGTTTTCTGTTTTAAGATATTAGTAAATATAATGTTATTCTCTACAACTCCAGAGATCCGCGATGCATGTATGAGGAACCATCCTGTAGTCCTTGAGAAGGCTATCGAGAAAGTGAAGGCATCTCCCTACCAAAGACAACTAAAGGCATACCTGGACCGGGCCAACTACCTTAAACAGCACCAGGATGAACTTGACACGTCAGTAGAACCCGCGCTATAGATTATCCAGAGAAAACAATACTAAAAGCATTAAAGCTACTCTATTTTTTTACAGATTTAGTCTTAGTCGGGTTATAATGTCTAAACAATAATGCACGGCTCAAAATCGTATTTTTTTACAAATAGCGTTATCCAAGTTCTCAACATAACTGCTTATGCTATCTTGTTTGGAGCAAGGTATTTTGTTAAGTAAGTAGTACAAATTATTAAAAAAAAAAAAAACAGAACACAAACCGTCAAAATTCAGGACATACAAATCGCACTCTTTCAGGTTCAGACACGATATATCCGACCTGGACCAGGCGTGCGTGTCGGAGGTTCGGTCGTATAAATATCCCCCAGTTGGCGTGCATGAGACCATGGTCGCTACCTACCTCGTTCTGGGACACAAGGAAAACAGTCTCTTGGTAAGAGGGCGCACTAGTATTGTGTTGTTACTAATTACAGTCACAAGTAATAGGTTTATTGTTTTCAGACAGCAAAAGTACAGCATTTTTGGCATACGAACATATTAAGTTGGGGTATTGTAATTCATTGTATTTCAAAGTTATTCTTTGTGTAACATATCTGCCCAGCTCCATTGTAATATGTAAACTCGCAGTTGTAAAGGCGTTAAAAGCAATAAGCTTTGCACCAACATGTAAAAGTAAATACAAGTCAAATCGGATGGATGTACTACATGAAATTGGGCTTTACCCAGCAAATATAATCCACAATTTAAATTGATGAATGATAAATCACAAGTTGATAAAGTATTTGCAGCATCATGTAGTCTTTTACAGGTGACTACATTTTTTTTTCTATCATCTGCATTCTTTGAAACAAAACTGGTGTCAATTAATTATATAACGATCTTGTTATGTTGCTTCCCTTATTACTTTAACAATGTAACCTATGATAATTAATATGATGTATTTGTTTTGTTTTGTTTTTAAACATTAATATATATTTTCGGTGTTTTGAATTTTGTATTTTTATAGTTTGTTTAACTGTGAGTACTGCTTTTTCGTACTTGTCAAAGGAAGTGCTTTTAATGTTAGATGGTCTGTAACGTTCCATTTTGTGTTTTATAATATTTTATTGTCTATTTACCGATATATAATTGATGTACATATTTCCCTTTCTTTCCTGGGATCAGAAGGTAAATTGTAGATAAACAAAGTAGATATATCGCTTTATCTCTGCTTTCTTGATTAACATTTTTGCAAAATGCCTGTCTTGTTGTCGTGTGTATGAATCAAAGTACTGGCAGCACTGTGTTTGCTCAAATGGACAGTTATATTCATAAACTGTTTTAGACTGTTGTCTTTAAAAATAGAACACAGAGAACAGCAATAAAATATTCACTGAAAAATGCCTATTGGGTTACACTGGGTATACTTCTAATATATTATTAATGTAATTTTGTTTGGACGATGTTGTTATGTGTTCTCATTACACAGCGTTTATTTATTACTTTAAGGTCACAGTGATATACATATTAACGTTGTAACTGCACTAAGGTAGCAGCTCACTGATCTGTTTCAATTTTAACCGCTTTCACGTATACGCGATTTTCTGTTACTTTTACTTTGTATGGCCTATTTTGCCTTTAATTAATTAATTAAATTATGTATTTTATTCAATATTAAATCGCTATTTTTAAACTAACTCTTAACGAAACAAAACATTTTGTGTTATTATTGTACATAGTTTTATAAAACAACATACATTTATGTACAACCGGTCTGGTTATCACGTATCTGTTAACTTACTGAACCGGGAAACAATTCAGATTCCTATTTAGTAGGAATTTGTATGTAACCCAGCTTGTCATGAACGGGTGGAATACTAAGTTATGAAAACAACTAATCTATGTATTTTATGTTTATTGCTTTCTTTAGTTAATCAGTTACTTATGCATTTCACAGCGCTTTTCAATGCTTCCGATTATTTATCACATTATGTTTGTTAACGTTCTCTCATTGTGAGCATGCATGTACTCAAGCACAAAATGTTTGCATCCCTGTTTTACACATATTGCGAATTCATTCTTTAAAGTTATAAAAAGAGTTATTTGTAGATCAAATGTATAAAAATGAAAATGTAATGCAATGCATATCTTGTTATAAAAGTTGAAACACTTTATTTCGTACTGATAGTGATTGTGAACTTGTAAAATATGAGATAATATTGTTTGGCTCGACTGGCAAACATATATTATAAGTTATACCTTTATAAGTCCGTGGTTTAGTGGTTTAGACGTTTCATAGACGCCGGCACGGAGAGTCCCAGGTTCGAACTCCGACACCATGCGATATAAGTTTTTTTAACAAGGATTTTTTACTTCACATTGATTCAGGTACTGAACGCATTACCTGAGTACAAGTTCGATCTGAGAAACCGGGATTTATATAAGTTAAAGGAACATATTTCCAATCGACTATAAATAAATAGTTTTAAATTGATCTTGTACAATCGATAATAGTTTTAAAGTTGATAAGTTTTGAATTCGATTTATGTACATAATGAGATGATGAGCGACTGAAATTGAACTATAAGCGACTGAAATTGAACTATAAGCGACTGAAATTGAACTGTGTAAGAAATTCTATTTTCATGGTGTGCATGTATTGTATTTTTTATCTTAACTCTTTTGTAGCATTAACTTGTACAGCCCTGTAGAAATTTTATTGATTTTAATTTACTGTGACTGTAATTTTTATGATTGTTATTCTAATAATTTACTAATGAGGGTTATTTTAACAAAGTATATACTATGCATTAATTGATCTATATTTTTTCTAAGTCTTACAAATTCAAATCGGTCAGCGTATGGAGATATCCAAGCTGCTGTATGTCTATGATCTTTACGTTGTGTGTATTAGAACATATTGTGCCTATGATTGAATTAGTTAGCAGATAACCAATATATTGGTATAGGTTAGTATAAATAGTAGGGCGATGATTCTCATAGTTAAGCGGCATTGCCTTCATAACACTTGAAGCGTAATTACAAAAGGCACATTAGCAGGAGATACGTTTGAAAGTACAGTATTCGCCATATTTTAATATTGTTTGGTTTCTGTATTAAATACATCTTTTAACTAAAATAAATAATAACTTTCATCGATTGTTCTTAATAAGAAATTACTGCATATTTTAATTTAAAATGCAATTTTTGTTGCCATAAGTCTTCCGGAATTGGATACAATTAAGATACAATTAACATAGCTAATAGAACAAATTAAAATAGCTTATTTAACAATTATTATGTTAAAGTTAATTTCCATTAGTAAGGCTTCTACGTAAACATTGTTTCTCTAAGTTAAATGTCAATTGTTTGCTCATGTAACATGTCATTTTGACCCTAGATTAAGAGTAAAATCAACAATTTACCGACATATTTGCTAAAGATCAATACCGGAATGACTGGCCCTTAAAAGTATCGAATATTGCATTGTCTTAATCTCTGTTTTAAAATCGTTCCTTTGGTAACTGTTAAGATGTTAACAATGTTTAATAATATTTACACATTTAACGCACTGGCTGTTAGTGCAGAAAATAAAAACAATACACACAAATCACCAGTGTCATGAAAATCAATTAGGTAAATGTCCAGATGAGCTAGCTTTTGGTCTACCAGAATTCTGGAGACTCGGGGTTTTCACATAAATTTAAAGTAAATTGTCGTCAACATTGGCTTTCAACAAAGGCATGTATGTCTGCCTTGTCTTTTTAGGATTGGAGCGAGGTCGCAGCGCTAATGGGTCACTATGGAAAGGACAATTTGGTGCGAGAGGTGGCGAATGCTGACCCGAAGAGTGTCTCCAACGAGACGGCTCTCCGGGCCCGCCATTACCTGTCTAGGTACAGTCTGGACGAGATCAGGGCGGTCAGTAACGGAGCAGCGGCTTTTCATGTTTGGGTGAGTAAATTAATATATTTGAAATTACTTTGTCTTTATTTGTTTGAAATACGCATGCATTCAACAGCTGCGTGAGTAGCAAAAGCTTTATTTCTCATAATGATATTGCTGCGGCTTTCCATGTTGTTTTTGTATAATGTTTTAAAATGTATGTTGTTTGTGAGGCTTTCTGTATATTGGTGAGACCCAACAAACTTATTTCACATGCTTTTACGGTATTTGGTTTAAAAAGTGCGAAATGCAACTCCCACTTGAGTTACTGTGGACTTTTTGACATTATGCCATTTGGTTTATTCATACTTTTATGGCAAGGCGCGCAAGTTACATAATATTTCCCTTTTATATAAAGTAGAGTCTTAGAATTATCTTTACCGGACTCTGTTCGAACACATACTTTTGAGTTTATATATGTGTATTTATTAGATATCTTGAATTCTGAAAAGAAATTCTTAATAGACAATAAATGGTTTGTATATCCGTTTAAAAGCTCTGTACTTTTTATAACAATTTAAATACACATATATTCACATGTTTTTCTCAATTATTTATAATTCTCGATGATTTGTCTTTTATGCATTCTGTATAAAATATAAAACAAGTTTGTTTAGAGTGTAGATATTGACCCACTTGAATCATGTTGAATTTCTTGCATTATGTTCTATCTGACGACCCGCTGCATTTCATGTATTATGTATCATTGACAGGCTTCAAAGATGGCCGGTTATGACGGGAAGAACAAGGGAGGTAGTAGCGGAGGTGGTGGTGCTAACCAAACAAAGCCTCTGACTAACAGTTCCACCAACAAATCACAAGCCAATAAGAGTCCCAGCAAGCCGGCAACACCTGGCCAAGCCAACAAAACCGACAACAAGAACTCCGCAGCTGGAAAGGACAAGGGCAAAGAGAAGAAAGATGAGAAACAACAAGTGAACACAGCAAAACAACAAAACACTAACCCAAAACCCAATACAAACACAGCGACGAAGGATTCAAAGACAAATACAAATACCACTACGAAAAATAATAACAACACAGCAAATACGGCCAAAAATACCCAGAATAAACCAGCTCCAACGAATACAGCTAATGCAAAACAAACAACCGCCAACGCGAAGCAAACAACTTCTAAGAAAGGGTGAAGTTAGTCATAAAATTATGTATAATGTAACATGATAGATTTTATACGTTTAGTATTTCATAATTAGTAAACGCACTACACTCAAAGTTGCTATAAATACTCTTGATTTTTGACACTATTAGACTTACATGGAAACACATTAATATGTTTTAATGAACTATTTATAAAACACATAAAAGTATTCTTGAGCTGTAATAACTATAGCAGCTCCGGAAATTAAAGCTGACGGTGTCGATGTATGGCCATAAACTTTTGATAAAACTACCAGAGATCTACTTTGATCATGCTAACAGTCTAGCTCACTACTGGTAGACATTTGAATATTGACTCCATTCGATTGACTGTGATATTAGATTACGAGCTTAATTATCGGATGAAGAAGAAATCCTCTACTCTATAGTGCAAAATTGGAGATATAAACATGATGGACAGATGGATCGTTGTAATTACATTCATCACTGCAAACCGATGATTTTATGTAATTAAAAGAGTTTTACGACACCAAACCCATTTTTTGCACGGCATTAATCTCAACGTTGTACAACATAAAATTCGGTGTTTTACATCATTAAACTACATTACGTTTAAACAGTTGTTTAAAAGATGGTTTTTTGTTTTGATTTATTCAAACTCAAAGTTTCAGAGCATCGAGCTCAATGTCTATATACATCCAAATCAGCTTTTTGATAGATCAAACTATATGCTGAATGACTTTAAACAATTGCGTTAAACGACGTCAAAGTCTTATTAAATGCAGTTTAAAACTTTACCCTAAACTTTAATGACATTAAACAAAAGGTTTACAACCTTATACTCATGGTTTTACGACATCAAACTCAATGTTTTCAATGTTTTAGGACATTAATTCGGCGTTCATGTATATGACATCCAACTCAAAATTTTAATGACATCCAATTCAACATTTTAATGACATCCAACTCAACGTGTAACGACATCCAATTCAACGTTTACGAAACAAAACTCAACTGTATGTTCTTAAACTCAGTGCTTTCTAACATCAACGTTCGAAAACTAAAAAATGACTACAATATATTATGACAATCAAGGAAACCTTAAACGACATCATCCGGATGGGTTAGTACACCAATCTTTAAGAAATTAACATAAACGAAAATGACGTTAAAATCAAAGCGTTTATGTCACACTGAACCTTGTAGGACAGTTCCTCGACTTTTTCATTAGATTAAACTCAATGTTGTCATGACATACAAACGTAGTCCATCTTTACAAAACACCTTTATGCAAATTCTTCATATGCAAACTCCTTTCATAGAATCGATAACTATGGCTTGTGATGATTTCTTGCTTACTGTGATATACATGTATAAATGTTGGAGTGTGTACCATGTCTGTGATTAAATCAATGCTAATGTTTATTTTTGTCGTGTGTTGTTTCTGGTAAAATGTGAAATTAATGGTGTGACGTTTTGTCATTTCTTAGCCATATTTGTACATAACATTAAATTCTTTGTAAAGAATCCGTCAACTTGAATTTTATTATGAAATATGGGCATTGTGATAACAAAGCAGAAATCACTGGAATTTGAAAATGTATCTATCAACTTCTATATACATATACATGATACATGTATAAGAATATTAAATCTGAATCATTTATATTTAACATTTTTCTCCCAGACCTGAACATGTCGTGTATAATGCTGTCTTTGTTTTCTGTATCAAGTTTTATAAATATCTTATCACAATAAATTACCGGGTGGCATTTGGACACAGCGCCCAAGGTGTTATGTTTTCACACTATTTACAAAGCCGCCGTCTTCCGTTTCGATCAGCAAAAACTGCACAACGCTATAACTTTATGCACTTTATTTTGGCAAGGAAGTTAGTGTTCAGAAAGAAAAAACGTATGTTTTGTTCAAATATTAATACACGATCTACATATATCACTGTTGCCGACAAATCATACGTTATAATTGTTAGTGTGTGTATGTACATCGCCTTCAAAGCAGCAACCATATACACGCAGGGACTAAACTTTTGTAGAAATTAACTAAATGATCTGAAATGTCAATAGTGTGTACCAAAATTTAGATACATTTCAACATGAAAAAATAAACATACTCATTATTAAATTGCATTTCTCAGATTTCTATATAATAACAAAGCTAAGCCTCGTTTACTTTTGAAGGTTGTTGAAGAATAATGCGAACGAATATATCGTGTTGCTATACGTTAATTCTACTTTTTTTAAATCAATGAAACTGATTGTATTTAACACATAAATTATAAATTATGATCGACACATCTTTTCCGCCCATATCTTATATGAGAAAAACATAAACATCTATTTACCTTTTGTTGTTTTTATATTTTCTATTCTTTTGAATTGTTTAAATGCGTATGTAGATTTTATATTTGTTATATGTTTATATTTCATATTACCTATCATATATTTATATAATTATAAGCATTTTTGACGCATGGTGTATATACGTATAGAATAAATCGTTCCTGCACTTTTCCAGTCTCGATTTGTTTGCTAATTTCCTACAAGTTAAAAAAGTATGTTATGATTGTATACTCCTATCACATTGTGTTTTATACAGGCCAAGCGTAAAAACCTATATCAAATGCAATTTACAAAACCTTACCCCTATCTCGGGAAATTTTACAGAGAACAAAAAGTAGAAAAACAACTCTAAATGGTCATTCTTTCCAAATCAATAAATAAACACATGATAGAGGTTTTCTGCTAAAAGTAGATACTGATATCAAAGCAGATTACCCAGAAGATGCCATATGGTGATCTCAAAAGTAAGTGGTCACGTGGCTTTCATAGTTTAAAAATAGGTAACTGTGCAGCGTGGCTCAGAAAGAAAATAAAATGATTGTAATGACGACTGTGTTGTTATACTTCACTTTTCACATAGATGAAGGACATCGATATGCAACATTTATCGGTATCTTTTCAGGTAGCAATGATTTATATAGTAATTAATATATACATATGTTGTTGCAAGAGAAAAGACATTTGGTCCAAACTGTCGGATACCACAATTAAATATTTTGAAGATACAAAAGAAACATGCGTTTCAAAATGTGATATGTACTTGTAAAGAAACAATTGAAGCAATGCGGCAAAATTATATCTCGAATAATATATTACAGATCAACATTAAAGAATGGGAATGGAACCAGGACCTTGACACTACAAATGCTGGGAACTTCAACGTGTTATCTTTCATGTTTGTTATGAAGTTTAGATGAAATAAATTGGAAAAGACTTGTAACCCTATTCCTCTAGCCCCTGTTCAATACAAGGTGCATGGATTTGTGACCTGTTGTATATCTGTAACCATATCAATTCAGCCCCTGTTTAATACAAGGTATATGGATTTGTGACCTGTTGTATCTCTGTAACCATATCCATTAAGCCCCTGTTCAATACAAGGTGCAGGGATTTGTGACCTGTTGTATCTCTGTAACCATATCCATTCAGCCCCTGTTCAATACAAGGTGCAGGGATTTGTGACCTGTTGTATCTCTCTAACCATATCCATTTAGACCCTGTTCAATACAAGGTGCATGGATTTGTGACCTGTTGTATCTCTCTAACCATATCCATTCAGCCCCTGTTCTATACAAGGTACATGGATCTGTGACCTGTTGTATCTCTCTAACCATATCCATTAAGCCCATTTTCTATACAGGGTACATGGATTTGTGACCTGTTGTATCTCTCTAACCATATCCATTTAGACCCTGTTCAATACAAGGTGCATGGATTTGTGACCTGTTGTATCTCTCTAACCATATCCATTTAGCCCCTGTTCAATACAAGGTGCAGGGATTTGTGACCTGTTGTATCTCTCTAACCATATCCATTTAGCCCCTGTTCAATACAAGGTGCAGGGATTTGTGACCTGTTGTATCTCTCTAACCATATCCATTCAGCCCCTGTTCTATACAAGGTGCATGGATTTGTGACATGTTGTATTTCTGTAACCATATCCATTTAGACCCTGTTCAATACAAGGTGCATGGATCTGTGACCTGTTGTATCTCTGTTACCATATCCATTTAGACCCTGTTCAATACAAGGTGCATGAATCTGTGACCTGTTGTATCTCTCTAACCATATCCATTTAGACCCTGTTCAATACAAGGTGCATGGATTTGTGACCTGTTGTATTTCTGTAACCATATCCATTTAGACCCTGTTCAATACAAGGTGCATGGATTTGTGACCTATTGTATCTCTGTTACCATATCCATTCAGCTCATTTTCAATACAAAGGGGCATGGATTTGTGACCTATTGCATCTCTCTAACCTAATCCATTTAGCCCCTGTTCAATACGAACTGTATGGCTTTGTGACATATTGTATCTCATTAACTATATCCATTCAGCCCCTGTTCAATACAAGGTGCATGGATCTGTGACCTGTTGTATTTCTGTAACCATATCCATTCAGCCCATGTTCAATACAAGGTGCATGGATCTGTGACCTGTTGTATCTCTGTAACCATATCCATTCAGCCCCTGTTCAACACAAGGTGCAGGGATTTGTGACCTGTTGTATCTCTGTAACCATATCCATTTAGACCCTGTTCTATACAAGGTGCAGGGATTTGTGACCTGTTGTATCTCTGTAACCATATCCATTCAGCCCATGTTCAACACAAGGTGCATGGATTTGTGACCTGTTGTATCTCTCTAACCATATCCATTCAGCCCCTGTTCAATACAAGGTGCAGGGATTTGTGACCTGTTGTATCTCTGTTACCATATCCATTCAGCCCATGTTCAATACAAGGTGCATAGATTTGTGACCTCTTGTATCTCTCTAACCATATCCATTTAGACCCTGTTCAATACAAGGTGCATGGATTTGTGACACCTGTTGTATTTCTGTAACCATATCCATTCAGCCCATGTTCAATACAAGGTGCATGGATCTGTGACCTGTTGTAATCTCTCTAACCATATCCATTTAGACCCTGTTCAATACAAGGTGCATAGATTGTGACCTATTGTATCTCTGTTACCATATCCATTCAGCTCATTTTCAATACAAGGTGCATATATTTGTGACCTATTGTATCTCTGTTACCATATCCATTCAGCTCATTTTCAATACAAGGTGCATGGATTGTGACCTATTGCATCTCTCTAATCTAATCCCATTTAGCCCCTGTTCAATACGAACTGCATGGCTTTGTGACATATTGTATCTCATTAACCATATCCATTCACCCATGTTAAATACAATGTGCATGGATTGGTGACCTGTTGTATCTCTCTAACCATATCCATTTAGCCCCTGTTCGATACAATGTGCATGGATTTGTGACCTATTGTAATTCTATAACCATATCTATTTAGCCGTGTTCAATACAAACTGCATGGATTTTTGACCTATTGTATCGCTGTAAAAACTATTTCTTTAGCCACGGTTCAGTTCAAGGTGCATATATTTGTGACCTATTGTATCTCTCTAACCATATCCATTCAGCCCCTGTCTATACAAGGTACATGGATCTGTGACCTGTTGTATCTCTCTAACCATATCCATTTAGCCCCTGTTCAATACAAGGTGCATGGATTTGTGACCTGTTGTTTCTCTGAAATCATATCCATTTAGCCCATGTTCAATACAAACTGCATGGATTTATGACCTATTGTATTGCTATAAACCTATTCATTAAGCTCATGTTAAATACAAACAGCATGGATTTATGACCTTTTATATATCTGTAAACCTATTCCTTTAGCCACTGTTCAATACAAATAGCATGGA